>PITA01015052.1:0-51309 GCA_004023965.1 Spilogale gracilis | reverse complement strand
TTTCACACTTTTTGATGCCTGAGTAATATTCCTTTGTGTGTGTGTGTGTGTGTGTGTGTGTGTGTGTGTGTATATATATCACATCTTCTCTATACATACATCAGTCAGTTGACACTTGGGCTTTTCCCGTAGTTTTGCTATTGTTGATAATACTGTTGTAAACATCAGGGTGCATGTACCCCTTCAAATCAGTATTTCTGTATCTTTTGGGTAAGTATTTAGTAGTGCAGTTGCTGGATCGTAAGGTAGTTTTATTTTTTTCTTAAAGATTTTATTTATTTATTTGAGAGAATGAGCCAGCAAGATAGAGCAGAAGTACTGGGGAGAGAGTGAGGGAGAAGCAGACACCCGACTGAGCAGGGAGCCTGGTATGGGGCTTGATCCCAGGACTTTGGGATCATGACTGGAGCTGAAGGCAGAGGCTTAATGGACTGAGCCACCCAGGCCCCAGGGTAGTTCTATTATTAACTTTCTGAGGAACCTCCGTACTGGTTTCCAGAGTGGCTGCACCAGTTTGCATTCCTGCCAATAGTGTATGAGGTTTCCCCTTTTTCTGCATCCTCACCAACACCTATTATTTTGTGTGTTATTAATTTTAGCCATTCTGATGGGTGTGAAGTGGTATGTCATTGTAGGTTTGATTTATACTTCCCTGATGGTGAGTAATGTTGAGCATCTTTTCATGTGTCTGTTAGCCATCTGGATGTCTCCTTTGGAAAAGTGTCTATTCGTGTCTTCTGCCAATTTCTTAACTGGATTATTTGTTTTTGGGGTGTTGAGCTTGGTAAGTTCTTTATCTATTTTGTATATTAACCTTTTATCAGACACTTCATTTGCAGATATCTTCTCCCATTCTGTAGGTTGACTTTTAATTTTGTTTATTGTTTCTGTCATTGACTATATTCCCTTTTCTCTGCCTTTTATTCTCATGACTTTTCATTCCATAACTAGAGGCCTGTATGTCTCACTCCCCTTCATCCATTTTGCCCATCTCTTCATTCTCTATGGTACTCCCCACCCTTATGGCAACCATCAGTTTGTTTTCTATATTTGTAGGTCTGATTCTGTTTTTTGTTTATTCATTTGTTTCTCAGATTCCACATATGAGTGAAATCATATGGTATTTGTCTTTCTCAGTCTGACTTATTTTATTTAGCATAATACCCTTTAGGTCCACCCATATTGTTTCAAATGGCAAGATCTCATCTTTTTTTTTTTTTTTCAACAGCCAATTACTGTTCTATTATATCTATCTATCTCATCTTCCTTATAATTTGTCTATTGGTGGACACTTGAATTCCTTCCATATCTTGGCTATTTTAAATAATGCTGCAATAAACATAGGACATATATTTTTTTGAATTAGTGTTTTTGTTTTCTTTGGGTAAATACCCAGTGGTGGGATTATTGGATCATATAGTATTTCTGTATTTCAAATTTTTGAGGAGCCCCCACACTATTTTCCACAGTGGTTGTACCCGTTGACATTCCCACCAGTATACATGAGGCTTCCTTTTTCTCCCACATCCTTGTTTGTCTTTCAATTTTAGCCATTCTACCAGGTGTTGAATTTGATAAGTTCTCTATAGATCTTGGATATCTTCTCCCATTCTGTAGGTGGTCTTTTAGTTTTGTTGACTGTTTGCTTTGCTGTGCAAAAGCTTTTCATCTTGGTGAGGTCCCAGTAGTTCATTTTTGCTTTTGTTTCCCTTGTCTTTGGAGTTGTGTCTAGCAAGAAGTTGCTGTGGGCAAGGTCAAAGAGGTTGCTGCCTGTGTTCTCCTCTAGGATTTTGATGAATTCCTGTCTCACAGTTAGGTTTTTCATCCATTTTGAGTTTGTTTTTGTTGATTGTAAGAGATCTTTTAAGAAAGTGGTCTAGTTTCATCTTCTACATGTGGCTGTCCAATTTTCCCAAAACCATTTGAAGAGACTGACAAAGATTATATTTTTAATTAAAGTTTAAAAAAAAAAATCTCTTAATCACGGGCACCTGTGTAGCTCAGTCAGTTAAGCGGCTACCTTCATGGTCATGATCTCTGGGTCCTGAGATCGAGCCCCACATCAGGCTCCCTGCTAAGTGGAAAGTCTGCTTCTCCCTCTCCCTCTGCTACCCCCTCAGCTTGTACTCCCTTGCTTGGATGCTCTCTCTCTCAAACAAAGAAAAAAATTTATTTATTTATTTATTTAAAAGATTTTATTTATTTGACAGAGAGAAACACATCTAGAGAGGGAACACAAGGAGGGGGAGTGAGAGTGGGAGAAGCAGGCTTCCCGTGGAGCAGGGCATCCGACATGGGGCTTGATCCCGGGTCTCCGGGATCATGACCTGAGCTGAAGGCAGTTGGTTGAACATCTACCTTCAGCTTGGGTCATGGTTCTGGGGTCCTGGGATCAAGTCTTGCATTGGTCTTCTTGCTTGGTGGGAAGTCTCCTTCTCCCTTTGCTTGTGGCTCTCTCTGCTTATGCTCTCTCTCAAATCTTTTAAAATCTTTTAAAAACCCTCTAAATTATTAATGAAATTCCCCAAAGAGGTATAACTCAAAAGTCACATAAACACACAGCATATTTAAAACATCTAAAGAGGTATAAAATACAGAAGACAGGCAAAATATCATAATTTGGTAGACATAAATCCAGAATATCTATAATTAGATTAAATGTAAATGATCAAGCAAACTTCAGAGCCTATCAGATTTGATATAAGAAATCATAATCCAACTATATGCTATCTACAAGATACCTTCTTTAAATATCCTAACATAGATATCTTAAGGTTAAAGATTAGAACTTGATATAGCATTCAAACACCAATCAAAAAAGGGTTGGGGAAGGTTGCAAGATGGTGTGATACAGGGCCATGCTGAACTCACCTCCTCCACAGACACTAATTCTATACTTACATATAAAATAATTCCTCCTGAAAAAGAACCGAGGGCTTTAACAGCTCTGTACAACAGAGGATAGAAAGAGACAACATAGAGAATAGCTGGTACAGTAATGATGGGAAATTCACCCCTGATGCTTAAAACTGTCATAGAGAAGGGTAGTACTGAGGGACCAGGAGCAGATTTATCTGCCCTGGGCCACAGAAAAACTGTATTTGAAAAAGGCAGCTAGAATATAAAGGAATTAATCCTCCACCAGTTGGTAAGTGGCTTGCTAGAATTCTCTTAAGGGATGGAAGATCTGGTGGAACACTACTGTTTATATTTCCTTCCACTTCGATAGTGCAGACAGTAACGGTCTGGGCACACTAACTGGCCTGCTGCCTTAGCAGGCCCCAGCCACCTAGCCCAGTTTCATTCTTTTACATTCAGCTGTCCAGGAAATGGGCCACTTTCTTTCAGCATACACAAAAATAAACTCACAATGGATTAAAAACCTAAATGTGATTCCTGAAATCATAAAACTCCAACATAGGAAGCAATATCTTAGATATTAGCATTGCAACATTTTTCTAGATGTCTTCTAAGGCAAGGGAAACCAAAGCAAAAATAAAGTATTGAAACTATACCAAAATAAAAACTTTGGCACAGCAAAGGAAACCATCCATGCAATAAAAAGGCAGCCTCCTAAATGAGAGAAAATATTTCAAATGATGTATCTGAGAAAGGATTAATATCCAAAATATATAAAGATCTATATCTCAACACCAGCAAAACAATCCATTATAAAATGGACAGAGGATCTGAATAGGTATTTTTCCAAAGAAGACCTACAGATAACAAATGACACATGAGAATATGTTCAACATCACTAATAATAAGGGAAATGCAAATTAAACCACGGTGAGATACCACCTCACATTAGTCAGAATGGCTAATAGAAAAGAGACAAGTGTTGATGAGTATGTGTAAAACAGGGAACCCTTGTGCACTGTTGGTTAGGAATAAAGTGATGCAGCCACTGTGAAAACAGTATGGAGGCTCCTCAAAAAAATTGAAATACCATATGATTCTATAATCCCGCCACTGGGTATTTATTTACTAAAGTAAACAGAAACGCTAACTCAAAAAGTTATATGCACCTCTGTTTTTATTGTAGCATTATTTACAATAGCCAAGTTATGGAAGCAACCCAAATGTCTCTCAGTATGTGAATGTATAAAGATGTGGTATTTATATACAATGGAATATTAGCCATGAAGGAGAATGAGATCTTGCCATTTGTGACAACATGGATGGACCTATAAGTTATTATGCTAAGTGATATAAGTCAGCCAAAGAAAGTTACCATATGATTTCATACATATATGGAATCTAAAAAGGAAAACATACAAACAAAACAAAAAATTCCAAAGAATCATAAATAAAAAGAAAACGAACTGATGGTTGGCAGAGGTAAGCAGGTTGGGGGGGGGGGTAGTGAAACATGCAAAGAAGGTTAAAAGTTTACAGGCTCTGAGCTATAAAATAAAGTCACAAGGATGAAAAAATACAGCATAGGGAATATAGTCAATGATATTATAATATGATGACAGATGGTAACTACATTTATCATGTTGAGTACAGTGTAATGTATAAAATTATTGAATAACTGTTTTGTCCACCTCCAACTAATACAACATTGTAGATCAAGTACAATCAATATTAACAAAAGCTTAAGTGTCTGTATCAGACAAAATAGACTTGAGGATAAAGGGATATTACTAATGTTAGGGAGGGATGTTATTTCCTGATGGCAAATGGGCAGAGTGGACAGTAATTGTAGATGAACATGTATCTAATAAAAGTCATCCTGGATACATGAAGTAAAACTGATAGGTCTAAAGAAAAACAGATAAATATGTATACACTGGAGAATTAGTATTTGACAGACTAGAAAAAATTATCAGCAATCAACGTGATTGGTATTATGGAATAGTATACTGAAAACAGTAGAATGTATTCTTTTCACGTGCACATAGACCCTAGACAAGATAGACCCTATTTTGGGCTATAAACAGACCTTAACAGATTTTAAGTAGTTGACATAATGATATGTTCTGTGACCATAACAGATTTATACAAGTGATAAATAACTGAAATATTTGGAGAATCTCTAAATATTCAGAAGCTAAATTACAGAGCTCTAGAATCAGTACACAAAAGAAACTTCACAGGAATGAAAGTCTTAACATTTCAAACTCTTTGTGATGCATCCAAAGCAGTACTTTAGTAGGAAACTTACAGCATTTAATATTTATGTTAGTAAACTTAGAATTGTCTTGGGCGCCTGGGTGGCGCAGTTGGTTAAGCGACTGCCTTCAGCTCAGGTCATGATCCCGGAGACCCGGGATCGAGTCCCATATTGGGCTCCCTGCTTGGCAGGAAGCCTGCTTCTCCCTCTGTCACTCTCCCTGCTTGTGTTCCCTCTCTGGCCGTGTTTCTCCCTGTCAAATAAATAAAATCTTAAAAAAAAAAAAATTAAAGGGGCACCTGGGTGGCTTATTTGGTTAATCAACTGCCTTCGGCTCAGGTCATGATCCTGGAGACCTGGGATCGAGTCCCACATCAGGCTCCCTGCTCAGCGGGAAGCCTGCTTCTCCCTCTCTCACTCCCCCTGCTTGTGTTCCCTCTCTGGCTGTGTTTCTCTCTGTCAAATAAATAAAATATTTTTTAAAAAAATTAGAAATGTCTTGAGCTTGAGTCATTAATCTAGGCTTCTGCCTTAACAAAATAGCAAAAGAGAGCAACTAAAGCCCAGAGCAAACAAGTCAATAATAAAGAGCAGAAAACCTGAAAAATTGCTTAAGCCAAATCTGCTTCCTTATAGAGGTAATATTGATAAATACGTGTGTGTGAGTGTGTGTGTGTATTTGTTCAGCAAGGCAGAAACTCGAAAAGATTGTATCTTAGGAATTAAAGAGGAGCCATCAGTGTGGACCTTGGCACAAGTTAATAAGGTGTGAATATGAATAATATGGCACAAAATTTAACAGATAAAATGAACCCTTTTTAAAAATTTTTAAAAAGCTTATGTCCAGTTAGCCACTGTATAGTACATGGTTAGTTTTTGATGGAATGTTCAGTGATTCATTAGTTACATATAACACCCAGTGCTCATCCCAACACGTGCCCTCCTTAATACCCAATCACCCAGTTACCCCCTTCCCCCCACAAATTCATATATATTTTTTAAATTTTATTTATTTGCTGGGGAGCAGCAGGCAGAAAGAGAAGCAGGCTTCCTGCTAAGTAAGCAGCCCCATGTGGGACTCGATCCCAGGACCCATGATCATGACCTGAGCCAGAGGCAGACACTTAAACTGACTGAACCATCCAGGTGTCCCTGAACCCTTTTTAAAAAAATATCAGAAGCTACCAGAACTTTTTTTTTTTTTTTTAGGAATTTATTTATTTATTTGACAGAAACAAAGCTAGAGAGGGAATACAAGCAGAGGGAGTGAGAGAGGCAGAAGCAGGTTTCCCGCTAAGCATGGAGCCTGATGTGGGGCTGGATCCCAGGACTCCAGGATCATGACCTGAGCCGAAGGCAGTCCCTTAACCAACTGAGCCACCCAGGCGCCCCTAAGCATGACTATTTTTATCACTCTTAGGAAACTAAATTGAGGTACATACTTCTAACAAAATTTCCTAACCGTTTCATTGATGGATGCTTCTAAGTATTTAAGGAAGACATAAAAGCAATTTTTAAAAAAGACTTTTTGTTTATTTGACAGAAAGGGAATACAGATGGAGAGTGGGATTGGGAGAGCACAAGTAGGGGGAGCAGCAGGCAGAGAGATGCAGGCTTCCTACTGAGCAGGGAGCCCGATGTGGGGCTCAAACTCAGTACCCCAGGATTGTGACCTGAGCCAAAGGCAGACACTTAACGACTGAGCCACCCAGGTACTCCGGCAATCAATTTTATAATATCTTTTTCATGAAGTACAAGAGAAAGTTACACTCCAACTTCATTTTATGTGGCCAGCATTACCCAGATACCAAAACTGCAGAAAGGTATCATAAAGACTATAGACTAATATTACTCATAAAAATTCTCTGTTAAGTATTATCAAAATTTTTATAGCAATATATAATAATATAAATACAATATATAATGTAAATATAGTAAGGTAAAAAAATGATGGCATTTGATCTCTTTGGGAACTGAAAGAGTAATTCAATATTTGGAAGTCAATTACATAATTCATCAGACCAGCAAACTGAAGAGAAAAACCTATCTCAGTAGAATCAAAAAGAAAAGCGTTTGACATTACTTAAGCTCATTACTTATAGACATTGTTAGCAAATTTGGAAAAGAAGGCAACTTTATTAATATAATAAATGGAATCTCATAAACACTGATGATAATATATTAATTATTAAAGATTGGCTTTTCTTTCTCGGAACAGGGAGTAGGCAAGTATTTCAGATTTCACTACTGCTATTCAGTTTAGCACTGGAAGTTCTACCCAGGACCATAAGGTAGGAAAAAGCAATTTCATTTCGATATACTAGCCATGTATATTTGGAAATCAAAATTTAATTTACAGTATCACCCTCTCACCCCGAAAAAACACCCCCATGAAATCAGGTAAGTCTTATTTTGCAGAATAATGTGGGAATGTAAAAATGATTGCTAGTTGAAATCATGCAAATAAATATTTATTAATGGAAAAATAATAATTGTTCCATTACCTGAAAATTTTTTTGTCAAAATACTAAAAATTCTCTGTCAATTACAAATGTATAGGGAAATGAAAACCTTATTTAAAGTATTTTTCATACTACAATATGAAACAATCATTTAAATTTGAGTACTTTATTTCATTAAAATTATAAAGTTTTAATAGTGATTGCTTTTTGTTAAACTTATGATAAGGAGTATCTTTTTATTTTAAAAATTTTATTTATTTATTTGACAGAGAGAGAGATCACAAATAGGCAGAGAGGCAGGCAGAGAACGAGGGGGAAGCAGGCTCCCTGCTGAGCAGACAGCCCGATGTGGGACTTGATCCCAGGACCCTGAGATCATGACCTGAGCTGAAGACAGAGGCTTAACCCTCTGAGCCATCCAGGTGCCTCAGAGTATCTTTTGTTTTGTTTTTGTTTTTTTCTTAAACTGTATGTATTGCTTTGACAGAGAGACAGCGAGAGAAGGAACACAAGCAGCTGTAGCGGGAGAAGGAGAAACAGGCTTCCCACTTGGCATGGAGCCCGATGCATTGCTTGATCCCAGGATACTGGGATCATGACCTGAGCTAAACAACTGAGCCACAGCGCCCCACAATAAGGAATGTCTTATACTATAGTTTCCCGATGGCCCTTTCCCTTTCTAAATTCAGATTTCCTTTCAACATTTCATCTATTGTGCTTTCAGTATCATGTATTTATGAAATTTTCTTTTAAAGTTTTTTTGCTGATAGCACTCCCTTTTGGACATCTTTCATTCTTTTCAGCACAATTACTATTCTCATTTATATTGCTAAGTTCCCACAGGTACTTATGTAGAGATTTCATATTGTGAAATAATCATTCTCATTGTCAGCCAGTTAGAACTACATTTGCATTAAATTCAAATTTCCCATGAAGTAATGAAGAACATGGAAGAAATAAATGAAGGTGAATAAAAACTTATTTTTTTATTCTTAATTGATCCAACAGGTAAATAGCTTGCTAATACTAACAGTGTATTTGATTATGTAAGCTTACATATATGTATGTTTTTGACATAACATATACACATATGTATATGATTATGTCTACTTACATATAAGTGAAGTAAATGACAGCAATGATACAAGGAGTGGAAGGGAGGAATTAGGATTATTTTGTTATGAACTACCTAGAATATCCAGAAAATGATACGGTGTTGTTTGAAAATAGACTTAGATTAATTCTAAATGCAGACTGTGACAGGTGGTAAAAAAAAAATAGTTACAAAAGAAGTGTAACTGATATGCTGATAAAGGGGAGAAAAATTGAATCATCTAAAATACTCTTTTAAAACAACAAAAGGGGGTCGCCTGGGTGGCTCAGTTGGTTAAGCGACTGCTTTCGGCTCAGGTCATGATCCTGGAGGCCCGGGATCGAGCCCCACATCGGGCTCCCCGCTCAGCGGGAAGCCTGCTTCTCCTGCTCTCAGTCCCTCTGCTTGTGTTCCCTCTCTGGCTGTGTTTCACTCTGTCAAATAAATAAATAAAATCTTTAAAAAAAATAAAAATAAAAATAAAACAACAAAAGGCAGGACGCTTGGGTGGCTCGGTTGGTTAAGCAACTGCTTTCGGCTCAGGTCATGATCCTGGAGACCCGGGATCGAGTCCCACATCGGGCTTCCTGCTCTGCGGGAGGCCTGCTTCTCCCTCTTTCAGTCCCTCTGCTTGTGTTCCCTCTCTCGCTGTGTTTCTGTCAAATAAATAAATAAAATCTTTAAAAAAAACCAAAAAAACAAAAGTCAGAAACTGGAAGACAAAAATAGGAACAGAAAAAAAGGGCAACAAATAGAAAAGAGGAACGAATATGGTAGATACTAAAGGAACATTTTTAACTTCAGTTATCTAATTGTACACAGTTTGCCAAATAAATAAAAACAGACAGTCTCATTAGGCCTATATCTATGAAAAAATTGAATCAATAATTAATAATCTTCAAAGCCAAGCAAAAGCACCAGTCCCAGTTGGCTTCTTAGTAAATTCTTCCAAACTCTAAAGGACAGGAAGATATTGGTAATCAACAGTCTCAGAGGATAGAGGCTAAGAGAATTTATCCTAACCCAGTTATGAGGTTAGCATACCCTGCTGTGAAAACTACAGACCAATATCTTTCGTAAACATAGATACAAAAATCCTCAACAAAACTTAGCAAGTCAAGTATAACAATGTATGAAAATGATTACCCACAATAAATAAATGGAATTTGGAATTGATAAGCAAGGTATTACAATATTTGAAAATTAATGTGAACCCTCATATGAACAGACTAAAAAAGAAAAATCATGGGGCGCCTGGGTGGCTCAGTTGGTTGGGCGACTGCCTTCGGCTCAGGTCATGATCCCGGAGACCAGGGATCGAGTCCCACAACAGGCTCCCTGCTCGGCGGGAAGCCTGCTTCTCCCTCTCTCGCTCCCCCTGCTTGTGTACCCTCTCTGGCTGTGTTTCTCTCTGTCAAATAAATAAAATCTTTAAAAAAAAAAAAAAAAGAAAAATCATGATCATAGCAATAAATGTAGAAAAGGCATTTAACAAAATCCAGTACCCATTTGTGATAAATCTTGCAATAAACTAGGATTACAGGGAAACTACCTCAGCATTATAAACGTGATCTGTGTACAAGCAACCTACAGCAAACATCATACTTAATGGTGACAAACTAGCTTTCTCATTAAAATCAGGTAAAAGATGAGGGTGTCTCCTTTTACTGCTTCTTTTCAACATTGTACTGGAAATTCTAGCTAATGCAGTAAGACAAAGCATAGAAATTAAAGGAATACAGACTGGGAAGGAAAAAATGTAACTGTCTTTGCAGATAACATGATTGTGTAGAAAATCCAAATTGACACACAAACTGGAACTGAAATGATTTTAGCATGATTGCAGGATAGAATGTTTTTGCCAGTTGCTTTTCTATATACCAGCACTACACAAGTGGAATTTGAAATTAAAAACAGAATGTCATTTACTCTGACACCTCCCAAAATGAAATATTTAAGTATAAATTTAACAAAATACATATCAGATTTATTTGAGGAAAATTTTTAAAATTTAAAAATTTTTAAATTCTGATGATAGAACTCAAGAACTAAATACATACAGAGATATTTATGTTTATGGATAAGGAACACTCAGTATTTCAAGATATCTATTCTTTATATTTGATTGATAGACTCAGTGTAATCCTAATCAAAATCCCAGGAACTTATCTTCTGTATATTAACACACTTCTTCTAATATTTGTATGGAAGAACAAAAGATCCTACATTTCCAACGCATTACTCTAGGAGAAGGACAGAGTTGGACTGATACTATTTTACATCAAGACTTACTTCAAAGCTTCAGTAATCAAGATACTCTGGTGTTATCCAAGAAATAAACAAATATATCAACGAAATAGAATAGATAGCCAGAAACAGACTCAAATAAATGTTGCCAACAGATCCATAACAAAGAAACAATAGCAGTACAATGGAACAAAACTAGTCTTTCTAACAAATAGTGCTGGAACAACTGAATATGCATAGGCAAGAAAAAATGAATCTAGATACAGACCTTAAACAGTTTTTGCAAAAATTAACTCTGAATGGATCCCAATCATTTTACAGTAAACTTAAAATGCAAATCTAAAGTTCTAGAAGATAATATAGGAGAAAACCTAGATGACCTTAGGTATGCCAATAAGTCATTATTTTTTTAAAAGATTTTTTATTTATTTGACAGAGAGAAACACAGCCAGAGAGGGAACACAAGCAGGGGGAGTGAGAGAGGGAGAAGCAGGGAGCCCGATGTGAGACTTGATCCCGGGTTTCTGGGATCATGACCTGAGCCGAAGGCAGTCGCTTAACCAACTGAGCCACCCAGGCACCCCGCCAATAAGTCTTTGAAAGGAATAATTGATAAGCTGGACTTTTTTAAATTAAAAATTTCTACTTCGTGAGGTACAGTGTCAAGAGAATGAGAAGACAGGCCCCAGATTGGGAGAAAATATTTGCAGAAGACCTGTTTGATAAAGGACAGTTAATCCAGAATATACAAAGAATTCTTAAAACTCAACAATAAGAAAATAACCCAATTTTTAAAAATGGGCCAAAGACTTTAACAGACCCCTCACTAAAGAAAATATACGATGTAAACATAAGAAACTGGAAATGTAAGTTTAAACATCAATGAGATACCCCTACAGACCTATCAAAATGGCCAAATTCTCAAACACAATATCATGCACTAGTAAAATGTAGAGTATCAGTAACTCTCCTTCGTTTCTGGTAGAGATTAAAAATGGTTCTTTAAAAAGCAAACATACTCTTACCATACAGTCCAGCAGTCTTGCTCTTTGATATTTACCCAAAAAGTTGAGAACTTGCCTCTATGTGGTCTGCACATGAATGTTTATTCATAATTGTCCAGATGGAGGTAACAAAGATGTCCTTTAGTAACTAAATGGGTGAATAAGCTGTGGTACATCAAGACAATGAAATATTATTCAGTGCTAAAAAAATGATTTATGAAGGTGTGAAAATACATGGAGGAGCATATTCTGAAAAGGCTTTTCATATATAGCTGGAATATAGTTCCAGCTATATGACAGAAGGGGAATACTATGGAGAAAATTGAAGGATCGCTGGTTGTCAGGGGTTAGAGAATAGTGGGATGAATATATATAGCACAGGGGATTTTTAGTGCAATGAGAATACTCTATCTTAATGATAGATAATGTTATTATACATTTTATGTAGCCATAGAATATACAACACCAAGAGTGAACCATAAAATAATCAGGGGATTTGGGGTGATTATATGGCAGTATGGGTTCTTCCATTATTACAAATGTACCACTCTGTTGGGATATGTTGATAATATGGGAGGATATGCATGGAGATAGCATGTAAATGAGAAATACCTGTACCTTCCCCTCAACTTTTCTGTGAACCTGAATCAACTCAGAAAAAAAAAAAAAAAACATCTTATTTTTAAGAAGTGATGGGAATAATCCATGAATATGATGTGCATTAGTTATTTACATAACTTCGGGAAAGAAGATAACAGGGAATCTTTTTACTTTACCCATTTATTCAGTTTCCAAACCATTGTAACTGAAATTTGGTGTTATTTTCAAATGTATTATTTAAGGCATGGTAACAGAAATCTCTGAATATTAGAATTGTGCAAAGAAAATGCATCTATAGGAAAGTAAAAATATAGTGAAAGAAACACTGAGTATATGTGCTGAAAAGTATAAAACACTGCCCAAATAACTGGAGCAACAAATTATTCATGGGTTGAAAACTCAATATTATTTATTCTCCCAAATAGATTTATATGGATTTAATACTCTCTTAATTAAGATTATATATTTTTCTAGATACTGACAAAATGATTCTAAAATATATATGGAAAGTCATCTTCACTGAAAGAGCCAAAATCTCAAAGTAGAACTATTGAAGAGAAAACAATTCAGAGGCTCCTCGGTGGCTCAGTTGGTTAAGCATCTGTGTTTAGCTCTGGTCATGATCCCAGAGGCCTGGAATGGAGCCCCACATTGGGTTCCCTGCTCAGCGGGGAGTCTGCTTATCCTCCCTCTCCCCCTCCCCACTGCTTGTGCTCTCTGTCAAGTGAATAAGTAAAATCTTAAAAAAAAAAATTCATATTTTAGCATACAAATCTATGTCATGACATCGGTGTGTTTTTTGTCTAAGGACAGAGCCATCAATTAATGGAACAGAAAACAGTTCACGAGTTGACCTATACAAATACGGTCCATAGATATTTTACAGAGGTTTGAAGTTGATTTAATGAAAGAGCGGTCATTGCAACAAATGATGCTGGTACTCGCTGGCTATATAGTAGAAAATCAACCTTGACAAAATTAACCTAGAAAAAATTTATGCACATTATAAAAAATTGAGTGTTGATCATATACTAAATATAAAAGTAAATAAATCTTTGGTCCTTTTACAATAAAACAGAAAATCTTTCCATGGGTTAGGCAATGAATTGTTCAGTAGGACACCAAAAGCAGTATCCATAAATGAGAAAAATAGGTAAATTTGACTTTATCAAAATGTAAACTATTTTTTCAAGGCAAGGTGATAAGACAATGGAAAAATTAGTTAGCCACAGAGTAAGAGAGTATATTTGCAACACATTTATCTGATAAATATGTGGAATATATGAAATACTTCTAAAACTTCATAGCATTAAAAGCTGCAGCCCAGTTCTTGTTATTTTACAAAAGATTTGTTTATTTTAGAGAGAGAGAGAACAGGAGTGGGAGTGGGCAGAGGAAGAGAATCTCAGACTCCCTGCTCACCACAGAGCCGGACTCAGACTTGGTACTTGATCTCATGACCCTGAGCTCATGACCTGAGCTGAAACCAAGAGTCATATGCTTAAACCATTGAGCCACCCAGGTGCCTCACCAGCTCACTTTTTAAAATATACATAAGCACAATAGATGTGTATAAAGCACTTGGCAAAATCCAACTCCTGTTGATGTTAAAAATATTTCACAAACTAGGAATAGAAGGTAATTTTCTCAACCAGTTATGGCTATTTAGGAATAACCTACAGCTAAGAAACTTAAATGACTTTGTACTTTCCCCTTGAGTCAGGAACAAGACATGAATGTCTGCTTTCACTACTTTTTTTTTTTTTTTTAAAGATTTTATTTATTTGACAGAGAGAAACACAGCCAGAGAGGGAACACAAGCAGGGGGAGTGAGAGAGGGAGAAGCAGGCTTCCTGCTGAGCAGGGAGCCCAATGTGGGACTCGATCCTGGGTCTCTGGGATCATGACCTGAGCCAAAGGCAGTCGCTTAACCAACTGAGCCACCCAGGCGCCCCTCTCACAACTTATTTTTGACGTTACGCTAGAAATTCAGTTTATGGCAAGAAAAACGAATTGCATGTGATTGGAAAGCAAGGAGAAAAACTATATTCACAGATGAAATGATCTTGTATGTAGAAAATCATGGGTAACCCATATATAATTGGATATAATATTTCAGAAAGATTGTGGGATATAAGTGAAATTGGGAAAATAAGTTGTATTTCTGTACAGTAGCAATTAAAAATTTGAAAATGAAACTTAGAAAATTTCATTTACAATAGTATCCAAAAGAATAAAATACTTAGGCATAAATTGAAAAAAAAAAGTAAGACTTTTTTACACTGAAAACCAGGAAAATCACTTTATAAGAAATTTGAGAAGTAAACAGATTGACAGTCATCTGGTTCATGAACTGGAAGAATTAATAATCTTAAGGTGGTGTCATGGATTGAATTATGTACCCTTAAAAGATATATTAACTTTTAACCTCTTGTTTCCTATGAATTTGACCTTAGTTGGTAATGGGGGCTTTGCAGGTGTCATTAAGTTAATATGAGGTCATACTGGAGTAGGTAGGGGCTTTAATCCAATGTGACTGATGTCCCTATAAGAAGAAGAGAGGACCCAGACAGAGATACACAGGGAAAATGGCATGTGATTACAAAGGCAGATATTGGAGTAATGTTTCTGTAAGATTAGGAGTACTAAGAATTGGTAGGTGCACCAGAAGCTTAGAGAAATGTGGAATGTTGTCTCACCTAAAGCCTTCAAAAGAAGCATGGGTACAAATATTTTGATTTCAGACTTGTAGTTTCCAGAACTGTGGATGAACCAGTTTTGCTTGTTTAAAGCTTTCTAGTTGGTAGTTGTTAGGCCTCTCTAGGAAATGAATACTCAAATGCACTACTCCCAAATTGATCCTGCAGTCTCGTATTGGTGTTCCATCTGGCGTTTTTGTGGAAATTGGCAAGCTGATTCTAAAATCACATGGAAATACGGATACAGGATAGACAAAGCAATCTTGAAAAAGGACTACAATGGAGAACATTTTTTTAATTTTAAAATTTTGTCCACAAATCCAGTAATTAAGAATAGTAATATTGTAAGTGTAGACCTATAGGTTACATAGACATATGGAAGTATGGAATTGAAAGTCCACAAAATACACTCATATGTATATGATTTATTGATTCCTGACAAGGGTGTCAAGACAGTGCAGTGGAGAAAAATAAACTTTTCAGCAAATAATGGGACAAGTGGATATCCTAATTCTCAATATGAATGAAATTGGTCCAGAGACTTAAAACACTGAGAAAATGACGACAGCATGAATCAAAGACCTAAATTTAAGAGTGAAATCACCAGACTTTTAAAACAGTTGTATATCTTCGTGACTTTGGATTTGATATGACATATTATTATAAAGCACAAGCAGCCAAAGACAAAATACATAAAATTCATCAAAATTAGTAACTTTTATGTTTGAAGAGATACTGTGAAGAAGGTGAAATGATAATAAAAAGAATAAAGTACTGATACTTGGTACAATATGGATGAATTTGAAAATATTATGCAAGCGACAGAAGCCAGACACAAAATGCCATTTATTATGGGATAGAGAACACATAAGGAGTAGTTTTCAGAGACTAGAAGGAGTGATAAATGGGTAGTAAAAAGGGTTAACTTTATGGTATGTGAATTATGTCACATAAAATGTATAGAAGATAGAAATACATTTTTATTAAAGATATAATGCACGTGCAAATAGAAAATTACTTAGCATTAATTTGTCATTAAGGAAATGGCAATTAAATTTACTGTAATATCACTACACATCTAGAGTGGTTGAGTAAGAAAAAGAAACATTTCCAAGTGCTGCTAAAGATACAGAATAAATAGAAGTCATATGTATCGCTTATCAGATGGAACATACACTTTGTAAAAGCAGTTTGTCAGTTTCTTATAAAATGAAACCTACATCTGTATACAGTGGAATACTGTGCAGCCATGGAGAAGAACGAAATCCTGCCATTTGCAACAACATGGATGGAATTGGAGGGTACTATGCTGAGCGAAATAAGTCAGAGAAAGACAATTATCACTCTGATAGGAGCAATTTGAGAGGCAGGGCAGGGCATCATGGGGGTTTGGGAGGGAAAAAAATGAAACAAGATTGGACCAGAGAGGGAGACAAACCATGAGAGACTTAATCTCAGGAAACAAACTGAAGGTTGCAGAGTGGTGGTGGGAGGGAAGGATAGGGTGTCTAGATTATGGACATTGGGGAGGGTATGTGCTATGGTGAGTGCTGTGAATTGTGTAAGACTGATAATTCACAGACCAGTACCCCTGAAGCAAATAATATATGTTAACAACAGCAAAAATGAAACCTACATTTCTTGTATGGCCAAGCAGTTACTTCTGTAGATAGTTATCCAAGTTGAAATAATAACCTGTGTTCTAACATAGAACCGCTTATTAGTGTTATGTACTATCACAACATAGTAGCGTGTTTTTGTTTTTTTTTTTTGTCAGCCCAAACTGGGAAGAACTTGAATGAATAAAATACACTACATCCATATAATGTAATACTAAGTAATATGCATAATGAACTATTGATACATGAGCAATATAGTTGAATTTCAAACGGATTCTTGTAGGTGAAAGAATCTATATTGAAAATGCCTATATATAGATGATTTGGTAAAAGCCAAGTGTAGTAACACAGAAGAAATTGATGTTTTCCTGAGGTTATGTATGAAATGAGAGTAGACAAAGAAGTTATTTGGCTGGTTATGGAAGTTTTTGCTTGGTCCTGTTTAGATGAATCTCTGCGTTTTTTGTTTTTTTTTTTAAGATTTTATTTATTTGACAGAAACACAGCCAGAGAGGGAACACAAGCAGTGCAAGTGAGAGAGGGAGAAGCAGGCTTCCCGCAGAGCAGGCAGCCCGATGTGGGGCTCGATCCTGGGACTCCAGGATCATGACCTGAGCTGAAGACAGAGGCTTAACCACTGAGCTACCCAGGATCCACAAATCTGTGTATTTTTAAAATAATAGATACATGCAGTACGGAAAGGGGTTTATTTGAGAGGCAGCCAAATGAGAGAAGGGCAGGCCTCAAATCTGCCTTTCCAAAGGGAGTTGAGATTACATATATCTTGAAATGGTTGGGGACTTGTGATTATTCATGAGTAAAATGCAACCTGCTCATTGAGCAAACATATGGAATATACAATCCATGTTGACTTTAGGGTGGAGATTTAACAGGAGAATGAGGCAAACTTCAGCCCCAGATGGTCAGGAGGTTATATTAAGACCAGAAGAACTATGCATATGCACTCAGAACTCAAATAAACTAGATGGAATCTTGGGCTCCTTATCTTAGGTAAGGAATGTAGGACTTCATTGTTCTTAGGCTAGAACCATTATCAGTTGATTTTGAGTCTCTGACTTCTGCAGAGACAGCTAGTGGATTTGTTGTTAGGGTCTGAAAAGACACAAAGAATGACTGGAGGAAAACAGTTATCTGAAACACAAGTTTTAAATTTTCTCCTAGTTTATGGCACAGTTTAAGACAGAATCAGCAAAGTTAAAGGGCAAAAAAAATCACAAAATCACTTGCTTTTACTTTTCTTTTTTTAGCTAATTATAGCCTGAAAAAAAAATTAAGGAACTAATTTCATGCATACAAAAGAAAATACCTAGGAATAAATTTAACCTGGGAGGTAAAATGTTAAGTGAAACCAGCAAAATTTTGCTGGAATGGGGTGCCTGGGTGGCTCAGTTGGTTGAGCATCTGTCTGACTCTTGATCTCTGCTCGGGTCTTGATCTCACGGTCGAGTTTGATCCCCGCATTGGGCTTTGTGGTGGGCATAGAGCCTACTTAAAAATAAAACAACAGAACAAAATACAAAAAACTTTACTGGGGTGCCTGGGTGGCTCAGTCGTTAAGCATCTGCTTTCGGCTCAGGTCATGATCCTGGAGTCCTGGGATAGATCCCTACATAACCCTCCCTGCTCAGCGGGAAGCCTGGTTCTCCCTCTCCCACTCCCCCCTTGCTCATGCTCACTCACTCGCTCTCTTTCTCTCTCTCTGTCAGATAAAATCTTAAAAAAAAAAACGCATGTAAACAAATGGGAAAACATCCTGTGTTCACATATTGTAATATAATGTTCTTAAGATGTCAGTGCCACCCACAGTAATCTACAGATTCAATACAATGCCTTTCAAAAATCTGAACAGCCTTTTATGCAAAAGTGAAAAAGCTCATCCATAAATTCATATAGGATTGTTAGGGTTTCTTCATACCCAAATCAAGTTTGAAAAAAAAATAAAGTCAGAGGACTCAAGTTTTTATTTCAAAGCTTAGTAGAGTTGGAATGGAATTGGGGTTCCAGAAGTTAATCCATACACCAGTGTCCAGTTCATTATTGATGAGGGTCCCAAGATGATTTACAGAGATGAACTGTACCTTCAACAAACAGTGCTTGGACAACCCGATGTCAGCATGCAAAGAAATGAAGTTGGACCTCTACATTACGCCCTCTACAAAACAAAATGTATCAGCATTCCAAATACAAGAGCTAAATCTCTAGAACTTTTAGTAGAAAACAGGAATAAATCTTCATGGCCTTGAATTTGATGATGGTATCTTAATGGTGATTCCTCTTTTTGCAGAAGCAAAAAGAGACATACTCAATTTTGTCAAAATTTAATATTTTCATACATCAAGACATTACCAATAAAATAAAAAGACAATATGCAGAAGATGAGAAAATATTTACAAACCATATACTAAATAAGGGTTTTATATCAAGAATATATTATGTTTTTTTTTTTTTTTAAATCTGCGTTCAGGGGAACCTGGGTGGCTCAGTCATTAGGTGTCTGCCTTCAGCTCGGGTCATGGTCCTAGGTCCTGGAATCGAGCCCGGCATTGGGTTTCCTGCTTGGCCAGGAGCCTGCTTCTCCCTCTCCCACTCCCCCTACTTGTGTTCACTCTCTGTGTTTCTGTCAAGTAAATAAATGAAATCTTTTTTAAAAGAAAAAAATCTGCATACATCTCAACAAATTGACAGTTAAAGGATGGTTAACATTTTGGGGTACCTGGGTGACTCAGTTGTTAACTGTCTTTGGCTCAGGTCATGGTCCTGGGGTCCTGGGACTGAGCCCCACGTTGAGCTCCCTACTCGGGGGCTGTCTGTTTCTCTCTCTGCCCCTCCCCCCTTTTGTGCTCTCTTTCTCTCAAAAGAAATCTTTAAAAAAATAACAAAAAACACATGATTCTTCATATGAGACATAAATGAAGTACAAGTCAGAACCACAATGAGATCATTTCATGCCCACTACTATGTAATTTAAAAAGCACGAAAAATAATAAGGGTTTGGAAAAACCTGTCTCCATAATTGCTCTTTAAAATAGTTCAGTCTGGGTGGCTCAGTTGGTTAAGCAACTGCCTTCGGCTCAGGTCATGATCCCGGAGTCCCAGGACCAAGTCCCTCATCTGGCTCCCTGCTTGGTGGGGGTTCTGCTTCTTCTTCTGACCTCTCCCCTCATGCTTTCTCTCTCAAAAGATTAAAAAAATCTTTAAAATGGTTCACCTGCTATAAAGTGCAAATGTCCAAGATAACAAAATTCTGGGTAAATGTGCGTAAAAGGGAATATTATTCAGTCATGACCTGAGCCGAAGGCAGTCGCTAACCAACTGAGCCACCCAGGCACCCCAAACCAACATACTTTTAAATAAGCAATTAGTCAAAGGTGATGTCTTAACATGAAAGTTAATTACATTTAAAATATAAAGTATATAATACAGAGCCGAATCAGTGTTGAGAGAAAATTATATCACTGAATACTTCTAATAGAAAACACAAAAACTTCAAATAAGTAAACAATACACCTTAAGGAACAGGGAAAGAAAGCAAGTTAAGTCCAAAGCAAGAAGAATTAAGAAAATGAAAATAAGACCAGAAATCAATTAAAGTAATTAATTGAAACTATGAAAAAAGTGAAAGCTGTTTTATTGAAAAGATTGAAATTCACAAACCCACCAAGACTGGCAAAAAAGTGAAGCCACAAATCTTCAGTAACACAAGTGTCATGAGATACAGCAATAATCATAAAGACTTTAAAGGGATAATAAGGAGAAACAGAGTAATTGTCATCCTTGGATTAGACATGTTAAAAAAAAAAATGAGCCAGTCCCTCAAATAACACAAATTATTATAAGTTAAAAAAGAAATTGAATACCCAATACCAACTTAGTAAATTACATTTATAATTTAAATACTCCTGGGAAATTAATCTCTAGGCTCACTTTGTTTTATTGGAAAGCTGAGCGAAATATTTTTTTTTTTGAAGATTTATTTTTTTGAGAGAGATCACAAGTAGAGAGGCAGGCAGAGAGGAGGAAGCAGGATCCCTGTTGAGGAGAGAGCTGGATGCGGGCCTCGATCCCAGGACCCTGAGATCCTGACTTGAGCTGAAGGCAGAGGCTTAACCCTCTGAGCCACCCAGGCGCCCTGAGCCAGATATTTAAAGAATAATCACCGATGTGTATGTGATGTGTTATAGAAAATAGGAAAAATACTTCCTAACTCATTTTGTAGGGGTATTATTATTATACCAAAGGCAAAGACAGTAAAAATATAATAAACTATAGATTAGTATCACTTAAATATAGTTGTGATGTTCCTTACGAAATAGGCAATTTGAAAAGCTTTATGTATTAAATTAAATCAATAAATAACCTTCCCCAAAGAAAACCAGAAAGTCTAGATGGATTCACTGAGGAATTCTATCAGCCGTTTAAGAGAGAAGTTATACCTATACTCTTTGATCTCTTTCAGAAAATAGCTGTAAAAATACTTCCTAACTCTTACAATGAAGTCATTACTCTATATCAAAAACCAGACAAAGACATTATAAGGAAACTGCAAACCTGTATCTTCCATGAGTACAGATGCAAAAATTCCCAACAGAATATTAACATATCAAATTTGACAGTATAAAAATTTTATGTCACAACCACAGGAGACTTATTCTGTGTGTGAGATGGTTTCAACTTTCAAAAATCAGTTTCTGTAATCCATCACAACCAACTAAAAAAAGAACAATCATATATGATATCAATAGATGTAGAAAAATCATTTCACAAAATCTAAAATCCATTCCTGATAAAAAGTAATCTCAGTAAATTAAAAATAATGTAACATCCTCAACTTGATCAAGAACTCATACAAAAAAACCTATAGGCAATACTATATTTAATGATGGTATATGCCAGTTTTCTGCTAAGATCAGAGACAAGGCAAGGATATTTCATCTCCTCACTTTTTAAAAACAGGTTGGGAATCCTAACTCAAACAATAGTACAAGAAAAGGAAATAATAGTTTTACAGATTGATTAGGAGGAATTTAACTACCTTTGTCAGAGATGACATAATTATGTAGAAATTCCAAAGTTATCAATGAAAAATTCCTAGAACGAAAGTGATTATAGCAAGGTTGTTTGATACAAAATTAATATGTAACAGTCAAATGCTGGGGTGCCTGGGTGGCTCAGTCATTAGGCATCTGACTTTGGCTCAGGACCTGATCCCAGGGTCCTTTGATGGAACACGGCATTGGGCTCCCTGCTTAGTGGGGGGCCTGCTTTAACCTCAGTTAAAAATAAAAGTCAGGGGCACCTGGGTGGCCCAGTGGGTTAAAGCCTCTGCCTTCGGCTCAGGTCATGATCTCAGGGTCCTGGGATTGAGGCCCGCATTGGGCTCTGCTCTGCAGGGAGCCTGCTTCCTCCTCTCTCTCTGCCTGCCTCTCTGCCTACTTGTGATCTCTGTCAAATAAATAAATAAAATCTTTTAAAAAAAAGTCAAATACTTTCCTATGTATCAGCAATCAATGAGTGGAATTTGAAGTTAAAAGCAGTACCATTTATATTAGCGCACGCACACACTGAAAGGAAATAAATAGGTCTAAATCAAAGAAAATATGTTACAAACCACTGATGAATGAAATAAAAGAATTAAAAAAGTACGTATTTGATGTTCATGGATAGGAAGACTTAATATTGTCAAGTTGTCAGTTCTTCCCAACTTGGTCTGTGGATTCACTGCAATCCAAGTAAAAATCTCAAGAGTTATTTTGTGGATTTTGACAAACTAATTCTAAATTTATATGGAAAAGTAAAAGAATTGCCAACACTAACACTGAAGGTTGAGCAGTCAGAACTGAAAATCCTCATCTTCAACACCTACTACAAAGCTGCAGCAATTAAGACAGTGTAGTTTTTGGGCACCTGGGTGGTTCAATGGGTCAAAGACTCTGCCTTTGGCTCAGGTCATGATCTCAAGGTCCTGGTAGTGAGGCCCCTGCTTCCTCCTCTTTCTCTGCCAGCCTCTCTGCCTGCTTGTGATCTTTCTTTTTGTCAAATAAATAAATAAAAATTTTAAAAAAGGTGTGGTTTTGGCCAAAGAATAGACAAATCAGTGGAGTAGCACAGAGTCCAGTAATGTATCTGCATAAATATAATCAACAGATCGTTGACAAAGGAGCAAAGACAATACAACGGAGCAAATATAGTATCTTCAACAAGTGTTGCTGAAACAGTTGGGACTTACATGTGAAAAAAGGAATCTAGACACAGACCTTACACCATGTACGAAAACTAAAAATTGATCATAGACCTAAATGTAAATTGCAAGATTACAAGACTCCTAGAAGGTAAAATAGGAGAAAACCTCGATGGTCTTGGATATGGCAGTGACTTTTTCTGGTTCAGCACCAAAGGCAACAATCCATGAAAGAAATCATTGAAAAGCTAGATTTCATTAGAATTAAAAACCTGTGTTCTGCAAAAGACAAGGCCAAGACAATAGGAAGACAAGCCAGAAACTGATAGAAACTTTGAAAGACACTGATAAAAGACACTGAAAACATTTGCAAGCACTGACATCTGAGAAAATTCCATAAGCCAAAATATACAAAGATCTCTGTAAAATCAACAATAAGAATGCAATCTGATTTTAAAATGAGCAAAAGAATTCAACTTATACCTCACCAAAGAAGATATACAGATGGGAAATATGCATATGAAAGACACTCCCATTATATGTTATCAGAGAAATGCAAATTAAAACAAGGAGATAGTATTACATACCTATTAGATTAATAAAAATCTAGAACACAACCCCACGTTCTGGTGAGGGTCTGGAGTAATTGGAGCTTTATACATTGCTAGCAGGAACACACAGTGGTACAGCCAGCCAGTTAGTAGATACTACAGCAGCTTCTTACAAAAGTAAACATACACTTGCCATAAGACCCACCAGTTGTGCTTGTTATTTGGCCATTGGAGTTGAAATTCTATGTCCATCCAAACTCCTGCACATGTATATTTGTAGCAGCTCTATTCATAATTGCCCAAATTTGGAAGCAACTAAAATGTCCCTCAGTAGGAAGGACAATGTAATTAGAATGACTTAAACAATTCACTAAAAGATTTCTATAGTGAGTGTTATCACTATACCTGATTTTAAAACATTGGATTGTTACCATTATTGGTCTACATGGTTTTAATGTAGGGAATGATACATATCAGTGCAATAGTGGAGAACCCAGAAATTGACCCACAGAAATACACCTATTTTGGGCTTTTTGACAAATTTCTAAAATGGGTTCAATAGAAGAAAGATGGTATTTTCAATAATAGGTTCTGGGTTAATTATTTATAAATTTTAAAAATAAGCCTTGGCCTTACCCTCATGTATCTTCTATCCAAATTAACTCAAAATGGATCATAAATTTAAATGTAAATGCAAAACTATAAAACATTTAGACCTAGTGATAGAAAATACAGGATCTAGGGCTCGGCAAGGTGTTCTTAATCCTGAAAAAAAGCACAACCCATTAAAAAAATTAATTGGTAAGTGGGACTACACTAAGCTTTTATAGTTTCGCCCTGCATAGTTTCCTAGGAAGAAAATGGAAAGACAGTCTGCATTTTCAGAGAAAATATTCACAAAGCACTAATATGTCATTAAACTTGTGCCTAAAATACATAAATAACCTTTAAACTCAACAATAAAAATGCAAACCATATAGTTAGAAATTGGACAAGAGACATGTAAAGCATTTTACTGATTAGTCTAGAGAAATATCACTAAGGACATGGAAAGTTACCAAGAATCATTAGCAATTCAAACTAATACTATGATGATATAAAATTACATACTCGTCATAAGAGTTAAAGTACAGGGGCGCCTGGGTGGCTCAGTTGGTTAAGTGACTGCCTTCAGCTCAGGACATGATCCCGGAGACCCGGGATCGAGTCCCACATCGGGCTCTCTGCTCGGCGGGAAGCCTGCTTCTCCCTCCCTCACTCCCCCTCCCCCTGCTTGTGTTCCCCCTCTGGCTGTGTTTCTCTCTGTCAAATAAATAAGAAAATCTTAAAAAAAAAAAAAAAGAGTTAAAGTACATAACATTGAGGGCAACTGGGTGGCTCAGTCGTTAAGCATCTGCCATCTGCTCATGTCATGATGCCACGGTTCTGGGATGGAGTCCCGAATTGGGCTCCCTGCTTGGCAGGAAGCCTACTTCTCCCTCTCCCACTCCCCCTGCTTATGTTCGCACTCTGGCTGTGTCTTTATCTGTCAAATAAATAAATAAAATCTTTAAAAAAATTAAAGTATATAACATTGACCATACAAAATTCTGAGGAAGATGTGGAGAAACTGGAACTCTTATACATTGCTGATGGGTACATCAAATTCACTCTTTAAAAACCAGTTTAGAAGTTTCTTTTAAAACTGAACACACAGTAAGAATCAAAATTGCAGTCATGGGTTTTTATCTTAGAGAAATGAGAAGTATCTACCCAAAGGCCTATGTTTAAATATTTACAACAGTTTTATTTGGAATAGTTACAAACAGACATCAATCTACATTTCCATCAACAGGTGAATGGTTAAAATTTTGTGGTACATTCATACCATGGAATACTACTCAGCAACAATGAATTGTTGATAGACACAAAAACTTGGATGTTTCTCAATTGTAGTATAGTGCATGGAAAGCTAGTTTCAATTGGTCGCATATGCACAGTTACTTAACAAAATTATTCAGGTGGAAACAGATTACTTGTCATCTGTTAGGTGTGACAGAGTATTGGTGGGTATGATTACAAAGGAGTAGGACAAGGGAAATCTTTGTAATGATGGAATAGTTCTGAATTTATATTACTGTGGTGGCTACACCAATCTACATATGACTTAAAATAGCATGGAATTATACATATATTTTGTATCAACATTGCTTTTCTGGATTTGATATTGTACTCCAGTTATGCTACAGTGTTGTGGGGAAAAGTAGATTAGAGATATAAGTAACTTTCAGTACTGTCTTTGCAATATTCTGTGTCTCCACAATTATTTAAATACAATTTGTTAAAAATATAAATCCCGCACACGGAAAAATAAATAAAATATAAATCCCCCAGAAAAAGAATACCCACTTGGTCTTTTTTTAAAAGATTTTATTTATTTATTTGACAGATCACAGGCAGAAAGTCAGGCAGAGAGAGAGGAGGAAGCAAGCTCCCTGCTGAGCAGAGAGCCGGATGTGGGCCTAGATCCCAGAACCCTGGGATCACGACCTGAGCTGAAGGCAGAGGCTTAACCCACTGAGCCACTCAGGCACCCCCCACTTTATTTTTTTAAAGATTTTATTTGTCAGAGAGTGAGAGCGAGCACAAATGGGGAGTGGCAAGCAGAGGGAGAAGCAGGCTCCCCACTGAGCAAGTAGCCTGATGCAGGACTTAATCTCAGGACCCTGGGATCATGACCTGAGTGTAAGGCAGATACTTAACTGACTGAGCTACCCAGCTGTCCTAAAAATACCCACTTTAAATAGAGTAACAAAGTTAGGTTACAAGTAACAGGAAGAAAAATGATAAATCTTGTGAACATGAATCAAAAAAAGGGTGGAATGACAGGACTTCAGAACAGAGAATTTACCTAAGTTATTTTTAAATTTGGTTGCAACTATAGGTTTTCAACATACATGAAACAAAAAATGAAAAAAGAAATACATCCAAAATTATTGGAGACCTTAGCTATACTCTTATTATTCATTAATTTATTATTATTCACTCACTGTCGCATTTTTACTTATTAAAACATGTAGGGTGCCTGGGTGGCTCAGTGGGTTAAAGCCTCTGCCTTCAGCTCAGGTCATGATTTCAGGGCCTGGGATGGAGGCCCGCATTGGGCTGTCTGCTCAGCGGGGAGCCTGCTTCCTCTCTGCTTGCCTCTTTGCCTACTTCTGATTTCTCTCTTTGTGAAATAAATAAATAAAATCTTAAAAAAAAAAAACAACAACAAAAACATGTAGGGGCGCCTGGGTGGCTCAGTTGGTTGAGCGACTGCCTTCCGCTCAGGTCATGATCCTAGAGACCCGGGATCAAGCCTCCCATCAGGCTCCCTGCTTGGCGGGAATCCTGCTTCTCCCTCTCTCACTCCCCCTGCTTGTGTTCCCTCTCTGGCTGTGTTTCTCTCTGTCAAATAAATAAAATCTTTAAAAAAAAAATTAAAACCATGTAGATAGAAAATACGGATGTAGAAATCTGAACACTGTCAATCAATTTGACTTTATTAAATGACATTTATGGAACACTCCATTCCACAGCAGTAGTTTGCAAATTCACTTGAAACATTCAGCAGTATTCGCCATATACCTGTCCAAAAGAAAATCTGATCAAATGTAATATAATCACAGATAGCATTATTTGTGACAATAATGGGATTAAAGTAGAAATCAGTAACAGAAACATCTAATAATTACCACAATATTTGTAAAGTAAGCAACAACCTCTCCAAAACCTGATTGGCCTATGAAATTTTGGTGCAAATTAGAAAATATTTTTTACCAAATAAAAAGGAAATGTAACATCAAAACTGGGAAGTTTCTAACACAGAACTAGGACATTTTTAACATTGAATGCTTATATTAGCATTAAAGGTCTTAAGTCAATCGAAATTTTTCCTTGAAAATGCTAGAAAAACCAAAGTGAAGGCAAGCAACACTAATGAATAATAAATATGGAGCAAAAATTGGTAAATTGGAAAGTGGGAAACAAAGGGAAATAAGCAAAAGCAAAAGTTTTTTAAAATTAGTACATTTAATAAAAGACAAGACAAAATTATTCTAATTAGGAGTAAAAGGTGACATTACTAATACCCTAAAGACATTAAAAAGTGCTAAAACACTATTACAACTCCCAAGAACAGAAAATCTAAATGTATTAATGAAAGAACTTCAATTTATACTTTAATAACATTTCAACTTCAAAATTCTGGTGGAAGAAGTCAATGACCTTAAGTAGTTGAGAGACACTGTTCATGGATTGGAAGACTCAGTGTAGAGAAAGGATGTCAGTTTTCCCCACGTTGATGGGTATAATTAATGGTATTTTAAATACAATGCCTTTATACTAAATTTTGTCCACTATTTTTATATGATTGAGTGATGAATGACTAAATGAAAATACTTTACATTTTACATGTAGAACCCATTTTTAAGTTTGAGGCTCCCCTGTACATCAGTTTTCCATTTGTTGAATTAATATAACAATGGTGAGGTTTTAGTTTTTAAAAAATTCAATACAGGGTATTATATGGGTATAAAATATGTTTAATTGTACTCAGTTGATGACCCAACACCATACAGATTTCATTTATATATTTTAAAATTTTACATATTCTAGTAAACATAGTCTTATTTAGTTCACCAGAATTTTTTTTTTTATTATTTCTCTATGTTCCTATTTTGGATGTATTTCTTTTTTTAAAAAAATTTTTTATTTATTTATTTGACAGAGAGAAACACAGCCAGAGAGGGCACACAAGCAGGGGGAGTGAGAGAGGGAGAAGCAGGCCTCCCGACGAGCAGGGAGCCTGATGCGGGGCTCGATCCCCGGTCTCCGGGACTATAACCCGAGCCGAAGGCAGTTGCCCAGCCAACTGAGCCACCCAGGCATCCCCTGGATGTATTTCTTAATGGAGGATGGATGAAAAGTATTATGTAGTTGACTACTGTGATGGTTAATTTTAGGTGTTTGGGTTAGTTTTGTTAAACTACTCCATAATATTGCTGCCTCGGCATCCATTTTGTCTGTCCACGAGTCCTGTAGAAACCTTGAACTGACTCTAGCCCTCCCAAGAATGTATGCCCTAGATAACAGCCCACAGAATGACAAGTATTGTTAAGTTCTGATATGACTACAGCAACTGCCCTTGTGATAAGCTTTCTCCCCATCTGCCAACGCTGTCCCCTTGTGCACCTCTTACATAAGACCTCCTAAGAAATTTACCAAAAGTCTGCTCTTTTTGGTTTGCATTGCCCAATCTGGCTTTAGCCTGAGAACCCAAAACACTCTACCTGCAGACCCTAATAGAGGCATGTGCCCCAGGTCCTTCCCTGCTCTCTGCCTGCACCCTGCTTTGAACTCCCTCACTTGGCCCCTTGAGGATGCTACTACCTCCTCCAGGACCTGTGAATAACAAAATTCTCTGTTTCAAGTTCCCTAGCAGTCTTTTGTTGAGCTGTGAATCGCCATTTGACCACCTGCAGTTCTTAACAAATGTTAATTTAACGAAGTTACAGCAGGCTTCAACTTAATTGGGCTAAGTGATTGACCAGATAGCTTTAAAACATTTTTTTTTTCTGCGTGTGTCTATGAGGGTGTGTCCAGAAGAGATTAATATTTGAATCAGTAGACTAAAGAATATCTTAACACCCATGTGAGTGGGCACTATCCAATCTGTTGAGGGTCTGGATAGAACAAAAAGGCAAAGGAATTCTCTCTCCTGCTCTCTGACATTGCAACTTCTGTTTCCCAGGCTTCAGACTCCAAGACCAGCACCTCTTCCCCATCCCCTAGACTTTTAATCTTGACTAAGAGTTAAAGAACTGTTTCCCCTGGTTCCCAGAACTTCAGACTCAGACTGAATTATACCACTAGATTTTCCATTTGTCCAGTTTACAGACAGTAGATGATAGGACTTCTCAGCCTTCATAACTACTATGAACCAAATCCTGTAATATATCTCTTATACATTTGTGTATATATATATATGTGTGTGTGTGTATTCACACACACACACATATATATATATGTGTGAGATCTATATAGATACAGATAATAGAACATTGTTTCTCTGGAGAACCCTGACTAATACAACAACTTTTTGTGTGTGTAAAGTGAAGTAGTAAGAAGTAACACTTTCAAATTTAAATCTCAGGGCCTAGAATGCTCAAATTAATTTTGGAAGACTGATTTTTAACCATTAGATTAAAATTCTCATTTCTATTTCTTAATATTGTCAACTGTTAACATTAAAAGGTTTGAGCAATTATAATTAGAAAAATTTACCAGTAGATGGGGCTTTTGGGTGGCTCAGTCTTTTAAGAGTCTTGTTTTGACTCAGGTTATGATCTCAGTGTTGTGAGAGTGAGCCCCTTGTTCGGCTCTGTGCTGGGTATGGAGTCTGCTTAAGATTCTCTCCCTCTTCCCTTTACCTCCCCTCCCCCCCAAAAAATGAAAAAAAAATTTACCAGTAGAGCAATTATACCTCACTCTGGCAAATTTACTTGACAACCGTTATAACCACTTATCAGTGTTCTTAAGTTCAGCTATATTAATGATACTTTATCCCCAAAATATTTTCTAATATATTCAGAAGTGTCTGTCAAGATTTTTTGGTAGAGTAATAGAAATAAAGTTATTTTGTTGTGTTTTTACTGTAACAATATTAAATATGCCAATTATTGAAGAGTATATTGTAATTGTAGGCATTAATAAAAACATTGGAAAGCAAATAAATTATTTTATATACATATAAAGTTCATAGTAGCTGGGTATTTTCTTAAGTCTGGGAAATATGTCTAGGTAACAACATCCCTTGGTCCTGTCAGTTTTTAAAATAAGTTTGTAGCAAACAGACCATAACGTAACCCCTAATGACTTCTTATCTACTAATGCTCATGTGTTTATTTCCTTCCCCTTGTGGGCACACAGTACCGTAACTCCTAACCAAAGAGCAAATTATAAACAATGGCAAAGTTGATGGAATGTCGCTCCCTGGATTAGGTTACATTACATGGCAAACATCACTTCTATAACCGCATCATGTAGTATAAGATTGTCTTAGAGTGGAGGAAAAGATTCTCAGTGTTGGTTTGACAATGTAAGCAGTTATGTTAGAGAAGCACATGAGAATAGAGCTGCGTGTACCATTTAGGATTTGAAGACCATCTCCAGCCAGCAAAAAGCTTGAAACTGTGGTTACATGGCCAGAAGAACATGAATTCTGCCAACCGTCTGAATGAATGTGGAAGTACATTCTTCCCCAGTTATTTTTCCAGATGAGAATGCAGTCCAACTAACACCTTGACTGCAGTCTTGTGAGAAAACTGTTGTAATTTTTAGGCAAGAATAGAGAACAAATACAAAGCTTAATGTGAACCTTAGCTGGTTCTCTGTAAATAACCTACCTTTCCAAAAAAATAAAAATAAAAAACCCTTTCCCAAAGTAAATATTTAATTCCGATTTACCTTATAGAGAACCAAATGAAGAATTGCCGTGAAATACAATGGAAAGAGGCTATTTTGTCTTGAATGACATTTTCTTTTTTTGAAGCTTTTATTTATTTATTTGACAGAGAGAAACACAGCGAGAGAGGGAACAGAAGCAGAGGGACTGAGAGAGGGAGAAGCAGGCCTCCCACCAAGCAGGAAGCCCGATGTGGGGCTCGATCCCGGGTCTCCAGGATCATGACCTGAGCCGAAAGCAGTTGCTTAACCAACTGAGCCACCCAGGCACCCCTGAATGACATTTTCTAAATGGTAAACATATCACAAAGATCTATCATTGAAGATTGTCTTCATATTAAGTGGTATGGGAAACTGTTATATAAGTAAGCCAAAGATGGCCCCTGTATATTAGTCTTGTATTTCCTTCACAGCAAGCCAGAACAGTTAGCTTAAACGCCCACTAGTGGCAAACTCAATTTTTTCCCCCCCAGGAAAACTTTTTTTTTTTAGCAGTCCAGCAAACACAAAGAAAATGAGACTGAACTAAGAGACATATGTTGAAAAAAAATCTTACACTTTCAAGAGTGATATTATAAAATTCTGGAACACTTTTTCCACTGATGTATAATAACATGAAGGGGGAAATTTTCATACTATAATAGCAAACTCAATTTTTTACACATGTAAAAATTTGTACAAATACATTTTATGCAATGCTTTAAATATAGCCCTTATAAGCATATGTTTAGCTCTTTGGGACTTGCCTGATTTGCATACTTTGTAAAACTGCCCTTTTATTTATTTATTTATTTTAATTAATTTTTTTTTTTTAAGATTTTATTTATTTGACAGAAACACGGCTAGAGAGGGAACACAAGCAGGGGGAGTGAGAGAGGGAGAAGCAGGCTTCCCGCTGAGCAGGGAGCCCAGTGTGGGACTCGATCCCTCCAAGCCGCTTCTGCCGGGTGGAGCTTTCCTACCAAGAGTCCCCATCTTGCTGCTGAGTGGTATTACCTATATACAATAAGACTCCTTTCTTATTCCCTTCTTTCCTTGAAGTTACTTTGCTTCCTCCTCTTCCAAGTGGTGCGATTCTGGAAGGTCCCATGCTGTAAGGAACTAACTCATCCCCTAATCATAGAAATCTATTGAAATTATGAAACAACTACCTCATGGTATGCTACTGCCACCTTGTGGTCACATATTTTTCCTAGGTAGCTCAGAAACATTTTTCCTTCATCAGCTCAGAAACTTCCAAACTCACTACAAAACTGACCCTCTGCTTTTAAATGTTCTCTATAGAGATCATTTCAGAACTATAACAGATAGTTGTCAAGAACTATATCTAGAATCTATTTGAATAGGCTTTGACCTAATATTCAATTAGCACTGGAAACGATTATCATCTTGTATGTTTTTCAAGACTGCTCTTAAAAGTTTACTCTTTTTCTTTAAGAGGGTTTATGAGCTATCTACTGTGGTGTAACAAACATTGCCCCCAAATGTAGTGACTTAAAACAACAAACATTAATTACATAGTTTGTAGGACTTAGAAATTTGGGTGTAGCTTAGTTGATTGTTCTGGCACAGCATTTCTTGGACTATTGGAGATAGGGAGTCTGCTCAGACTGCAGTTAGCTTGAAGGTTTGACTGGGTTGTAGGATTAACTTATAAGATTGTTCAATGACATGATTTTGGGTAGAAATACTCCCTTATGTGTGGGCTACAGCACGTAGCAGTTGGCTTTCTCAAGAGTGAATAATCAGAGAGAGAGAGAAAGAAAGATGCTTTTTGTGATTTAGTCCTGAGTCATGTACCATTACCTCCAGTTTTTCCTATATATTATGGTTGAGTCACAACCCACATTTATAGAATGATAGACTCCACCATTTAAAGAATGGATACTAGAGAGATTGTAGACTTTTTTTTGAGAGAGAGAGATTTTGTAAGCTTTTTCTTGGAGAGAGAGACACACAGACATATAGAAGTAAGCGGGCTCCACGCCCAGTGTGAACCTGATGCAGGGCTCAATCTCACAACCCTGAGATCATGACCTGAGCTGAAGTCAAGATTCAGATGCTTAACCAACTGAGCCACCCAGGTGCCCCTGTAGACATATTTTTAAACCATTATAATAGGAGGGATGTCAGCAATTATGACAGAGTAAAAGACTCCTTATGTCTCCACAAAATCAATGAACAAATGGACAAAAATGTCAAGACAGCATTTTTTGAGCTGTAGAAATTAACCAAAGTCTTAAATCAACCTGGACAACACTTATTCCAAAAACTGCAGTTGATTCTCAATGAGAACAGCAAACTGTGCCATTTTCATTTACCAATAAATCCTTTACCTGGGGGAAGTAATCCTTAATCAGATCCAGGAAGTACAGAGACCCCCTAACAAGATAAACCCAGTGAGGTCCATGCAAAGACACATACTAATTAAAATGGCAAAAAGTAATGATAAAGAGAACATCTTAAGAACAGCAAAAGAAAATGGTTACATACCACCAGAGAGCTCCCATAGGGCTCTCAGTTGATTTGTCAGAAGAAACTGCAGGCCAGAAGAGAGTGGCATGATATATTCAAAGTACTAAAAGGAAAAAATCCTGCAACCAACAGTAATCTATCCAACAAGGTGTACATTTACATTCAAAATAGGAGAGATAAGGAGTTTCCTGGGGTGGGGGGGGGCACAAAATAAAACCAAAAAACATTTAAAGGAGTTCATCACCACTTTACTAGAAACATTAAAGGGAATTTTTTTGAGTGGAAGGAAAAGGCCATAGAATTATAAAAGGAAAGAATTTCATAGGTAAATGCAAACTTGTACCAAAGGTGGGAGATAAGTCATTTATAAAGCCACTACAGAGAATAAAAACACAAAAGTAGTGAAATAATTTCTGTCTACAAAAATCAGTCAAGGGATACACAAAATTAAAAGATGTAAGATATGATATTATATATGTAAACATGGAAAGGAGAATAAAGATTTAGTGCTTCTAGAATGCATTTGAACTTAAAGAACCATCAACTTAATATAGTCTGCTATGCATATATTAATATGAGCCTAATGGTAACCACAAATCAAAAAATGATAATACACCAAAAGAATGGAATCCAAGTATAATACTAAATAAAGGTGTTATCCACATGGAAAGAGAGCGAAAGAAGAGGAAAGGAAGACAAGAACTTTAAAAATAATGACAAAACAAGGGCGCCTGCGTGGCTCAGTGGGTTAAAGCCTCTGCCTTCTGCTCAGGTCATGATCCCAGGGTCCTGGGATCGAGGCCCGCATCGGGCTCTGTGCTCAGTGGGGAGCCTGCTTCCTCCTTTCTCTCTGCCTGCCTCTCTGCCTACTTGTGATCTTGCTCTGTGTCAAATAAGTAAATAGAATCTTTAAAAAAATAATGAGAAAACCAAAAAATGGCAATAAATACATAGCTATCAATAATTACTTTAATGTAAATGGTCTAAATACTCCAATCAAAAGACATAGAGTGATGGAATTGATTAAAAAAGAGCATGTGAAGATGGCAGTGGAGTAGGAGGGCCCTAGGCTCATCTTTTCCATGTACACAACCGGTAACTATCAAATCACTGTAATTACCCCAGAAGTCAACCTGAAGACTGAAAAAAACAAACAAGCTGCACAGTTAAAAGGAGAGAAGGAGCCACATTAAAGAAAGGAAGTGTGGAGACTTGGTTTAGGGGAGAAATGGATCATGGGTGCTGCAGAGGGGAGGGAGATGTGGTTGAAGAGACGGGCAGGAGAGAATACAGCACATATGGGAACATTTCCCCAAAGCCATTGGCTGGAAAAATGAGAGAGGCTGATGTCCTGAGTTCTTGCAACTAGAGGTCTTGTGTTTTAAAGGTCAGCAGGCTTGGCCAGAATAGAGCACTGAGGGCACTGCCCTGCTCCTAGAGAGAAGGCAGGCAAAGAACCTGGGGGCAGACAGCATGGAAACAGCTATATGAAGAACACCTGGGACACACAGGCTGTGGATTATTTGCTCTTCTCCCAGTGCATCTGGGAGAAGCAGTGTTTACAGAAACACCTCTCTAGGGAAAAAAGAGCTGGCTGGCACCATTTAACTCTCCCACTCCTCAGCCTAAACACAGAATCATCTGTGAGAAGCAATGCAGTGCTGACACTGGCTGCCTAACTTGCTTACAGCAAACCCCACATCCTTGTGCTCTGATGGGACTACCCTTCTTGGTCAGTCCTAGTGTGGTAGGATCCTTCCCCCAGGAGACTCTGCCCACAACACATCTCCAAACGAGAGTTCTGCAGGGCTTCAGTTTCAGTGGAAGTAGTATCAGGTCTCATTTTACAAGCAGACCAGAGCACAACTAGTTAAAACTTGCTTCATTCAGGCCAAGGACCAAACACTGGCCCACTGCAGGCAAAGAGAGCTTCTGCAGATAACTTGCCTGAAGAATAGAGCAGCCAAAATACAATAACAGAGTCTACACAGCACACACTAGAGACACTCCCTGAAGCACAAGGCCATCAGGACCAGAAAAACTGACTTTTCTAACACAGAGACAAAGGCAGACGCTTAGACAAAATGCCAGGATGGAGGAATTCATTCCAAATGAACAAAGTAAGGTGATGGCCAGAGATCTAAGTAAAACAAATATAAGTACCATGCCTGATGGAGAATTTAAAACATAAGGATACTCACTGGGCTTGAGAAAGAATAGAAAACATCAGGGAGACCCTTACCACGGAGATAAAAGAGATAAAAAAGAATCAGAAGTGAAGAGTGTAATAAATGAAGTTGGAAACAGACTGGATGCAATGTTCAGCAGGCTGGAAGAAGGAGAGGAAGGAATTAGTGAGCAAGAAGACAAAATAATTGAAATCAATGAAACTGAACAAAAGAGAAAGTTATGGAACATAAGAATAGACTTAGGGAGCTCAGTGTCTCCATCAAACATAATAACATTCATATTATAGGAGTCCCAAAAGAAGAAGAGGGAGGGGTGCCTGGGTGGCTCAGTTGGTTAAGCAACTGCCTTCGGCTCAGGTCATGATCCCGGAGACCCGGGATCGAGTCCCACATCAGGCTCCCTGCTCGGTGGGAAGCCTGCTTCTCCCTCTCTCACTCCCCCTGCTTGTGTTCCCTCTCTGGCTGTGTTTCTCTCTGTCAAATAAATAAAATCTTAAAAAAAAAAAAAGAAGAAGAAGAGGGAAAAGTGGGGGCAGGTAATTTATTTCAGGGAATAACAAAACTTTCCTAATCTGGGGGAAGGAAACAGATATCCAGATTCAGGAGGCACAGAAAACTCCCATCAAAATGAATGAGAACAGGCAGGTCAACACCAAGGAATATTATAATTAAATTTTCAAAATACAGCAATAAAGAAAAAAATCTCAAAAGCAGCAACTCAAAAATCCCTAACTTATAAGGGAATAACCATAAAACTAGGTGGGGATCTCACAACAGAAATTTGGTAAGCCAGAAGAAAGTGGCATGATATGTTGAATGTGCCAAATGGGAAAAATCTGCAGCCAAGAATAATCTATCCAGCAAGGCTATCATTCGGAATAGAAGGAGAAAGAGATTCCCAGAGAAATGAACAGTAAAAGAATTCATGAACACTAAACCAGCCCTGCAAAAAATATCAGAGACTCTTTGAGTGAGAAAGAAAAAACCAAAAGTGATAAAAGACAAGAAAGGATCAGAGAAAGCATCCAGAAATAATGAAATAACAGTTAATACAATGGCACTAACTTCATATCAATAATTACTCTGAATGTGAATGGAATAAATGGTGCAATCAAAAGACGTAAGTTGTCAGAATGGATTTTAAAGAAAAGCAAGACCCATGCATATGCTGTCAAAAAGAGACTCATTTTAGACCTAAAGACACCTTCCAATTGAAAGGGATGGAGAAATATTTACCACGCAAGAGGATGTCAAAAGAAAGCTGGAGTAACAATACTACTAGACTTTAAAACAGATTGTAACAAGATAAAGAAATGGCACTATATCATAATAAGAGGGACAATCCAACCAGAAGATCTAACAATTATAAATATTTATGCACTCAACATGTGAGACCCAAATATATAAAACAGTTAACAAACATGAAGGAACTTATTCATAATAATGCCATAATAGTAGGAGACTTTAACACCCTATTAACAAAAATGGGCAGATCATCTTAACAGAAAATCAGCCAGGAAACTATGGCTTTGGGTGACACACTGGACAAGATGGACTTAACAGATATATTCAGAACATTCTATCCTAATACAGCAGAACACACATTCTTTTCAAGTGCACATGGGACATTCTCCAGAATAAATCACATATTGGGTCAGAAATCAGACCTCAACAAATAAAAAAAGACTGAGATCATACCATGCAACCTTTCTGACCACAACATGAAATTTGAAGTCAACAAGAAGAAAAAATTTGGAAAGACCAGAAATACATGGAGGTTAAACAACATGGTGCTAAACAATGAATGATTCGACCAGGAAATCAAAGAAGAAATTTTAAAAAACCACAAACACACACATGGAAACAAACGAAACTGAAAACACAGTGGTACAAAACCTTTGGGATATAGCAAAAGCAGTCCTAAGAGGGAAGTATATTACAATATAAAGGACTACCTCAAGAAGCAAGAAAAATCTCAAACAACCTGAACCAACACCTAAAGGAGCTAGAAAAAGAAAAAAAAAATGAAGCCTAAAGCCAGAAAGAGGGAAATAATAAAGATTAGAGCAGAAATAAATGATATAGAAACTAAAGACACAATAAAACCAGGTGCTAGTACATAGAAAAACTTAAAACTGATAAACCTCTAAAATATTTGATAAACCTCTAGCTAGGCTTATCAAAAAGAAAAGAGGACCCAAATATAAATGAGGGGAGAAAGAAAAACCAACACCAGCAAAATACAAAAAATAATAAGAGAATATTATGAAAAAGTATATACCAACAAATTAGAGATCCTGGAAGAAATGAATAAGTTCCTAGAAACATATAAAATACCTAAACTGAAATAGGAAGAAAGAGAAAACTGGAACAGACTGATAACCAGCAAAGAAATGGAATCAGTAATCAAAAATTTCCCAACAAACAAAAGCCCAGGGCCAGAGAGCCTCACAGGTGAATTCCACCAAACATTTAAAGAATAGTTAGTACTCATTCTCAAACTATTCAAAAAAATAGAAAATGAAGTAAAACTTCCAAATTCATTCTACAAGGCCAGCATTACCTTGATACCAAAACCACATAAAAAGGTGCCTAGCTGGCTCCTTCAGAAGAGCATATAACTCTTGATCTCAGGGTCATCAGTTTGAGCCCCATGTTGAGTGTAGATTACAAACAAACAAATAAATAAATAAACAAACAAACAAACAAATAAATAAATAAAACCAAAGGAAAAAGGGAGGGAGGGAAAAGAAGAGAAGATAAAAGAAAGGAAAGAAGAAAGAAAACAGGAAAGACTCCACTAAAAAAGAGAACTACCAACCAATATCCCTGATGAACACAGAGGCAAAAATTCTCAATGAAATACTGCAAACTGAATCCAACAATACAGTAAAAGAATAACTCATCAGGGTCAAGTAGAATTTAGTCCTGGGTTGCAAGTGTGGTTCAGTATTTGCAAGTCAGTCAACATGATATACCACATTAATAAAACATTAAAACCCTATGATCCTATAGTTGATTCTGAAATAGCATTCAACAAAGTACAGCATCAATTCATGACAAATACCCTCAACAAAGATTTAGAGGGAATATACCTCAATATAACAAAAGCCATCTATGAAAAACACACACCTAATATCCACAATGGGGAAAAATAGAACTTTTCCTCTATGGTCAGGAACAAGATAGGTATGTCTACTCTAACCATTGTTATTTAACATAGTACTGGAAGTCCTGGCCTCAGCAATCAAACAGCAAAAAGAAATAAAAGACATCCAATTCAGCAAGAAAAAGTCAAACTGTCATTATTTGCAGATGACATAATACTCTATATAGAAAACCTGAAAGACTCCACCAAAAATTTGGTAAAACTTATAGGAGAATTCAGTGAAGTCACAGGATATAAAATCAATGTACAGAGATCTGTTGCATTTCTATAGACCAATAATGAAGCAGCAGAAAGAGAGATTAAGGAATCAATCCCATTTACAATTGCACCAAAACTTTCACCAAAGAAGTGAAAGACCAGTACTCTGAGAAGTATAAAATTTTGAAGAAATTGAAGGTGACATACAGAAGTGGAAAAAAATTCCATGCTTGTGGATTCAAAGAACAAATATTGTCAAAATAGTTATACTACACAAAGCAATCTACACATTTAATGCAATCCTTTTCAAAGTACCAACAGCATTTTTTTCACAGCACTAGAAGAAACAATTCTAAAATTTGCATGCACCACAAAAGACATTTAATAGCCAAAGCAACCGTGGGGCAGGGGGGAGAAAAAAGCAAAGCTGAAGGCATCACAATTACAGACTTTAAGTCATCTTACAAAGATATAGTGATCAAAACACTATGGCATTGGTACAAAAACAGACACATAGATCAATATAACAGAATAGAAAACCCAGAAATGAACCCACAACTATATGGCCAACCAGTCTTCAACCAAGCAAGGAAAAAGATCCAACAGGAAAAAGACATCTCTTCAACAAATGGTGTTGGGAAAACTGGATAGCACCATGCAAAAGAATGAAACTGGATCACTTTCTTATACTATACACAAACATAAATTTGAAACAGATGGAAGACCTAAATATGAGACCTGGAATCATCAAAATCCTAGAGGAGAACACAGGCAGTAACTTCTTTGACATTGGATGTAGCACCCTCTTACTAGATATGTTTTCTGAGGGAAGGAAAATAAAAGCAAAAATAAACTATTGGGACTCCATCAAGATAAAAAAAAAAAATCTTCTCTACAGCAAAGGAAACAATAAAACTAAAGGGCAACCTATAGAATGAGAGAAGATATTTGCAAATGGCTTATCTGATAAAGGGTTAGTTTATAAAATATATAAAGAATTTATAAAACTCAACACCCCAAAAAACAAATAATCCAATGAAAAATGGACAGAAGATGTGAATAAACCTTGTTCCAAAGGAGATATACAGATGGCCAACAGACCCATAGAAAGATACTCAATATCACTGATCATCAGGGAAATACAAATCAAAACTACAATGAGGTATGTCACCTCACACCTGTCAGAATAACTAAAATCAACAACACAAGAAACAATAGGTTTTGGCAAAAATGTGGAGAAAAAGGAACCCTTTTGCAGTTTTGGTGAGAATACAAACTGGTGCAGCCACTCTGGAAGATACTATGGAGGTTCCCCAAAAGTTAAAAATAGAACTGCCCTTTTGATCCAAGAATTGCACTACTAGTTACTTACCCAAAGAATACAAAAATACTGATTCAAAGGGATATATGCACCCCAATGTTCATTACAGCTTTATCTACAATAACCAAACTGTGGAAACAGCCCATATGTCCATTGACTGATGAATGGGTAAAGAAGATTGTGTGTGTGTGTGTGTGTGTGTGTGTGAATATTACTCAGCCATAAAAAAGAATGAAATCTTGCCATTTGCAGTGACATGGATGGGGCTGGAGAGTATTATGCTAAGCAAAATAATCAGAGAAAGACAAATACTATTTGATTTCAGTCATATGTGGAATTAAGAAACAAAACAAATGAGCATGTGAGGGAGAAATGTGAGAGAGAGAGGAGAGAGAGAAAGAAGAAAGTATCTTAACCGTAGAAAATAAGCTGATAGTTATCAGAGGGGAGGTGGGTGGGTAAGTGGGCTAAATAGGTGATGGGGATAAGGAGTGCACTTGTGTTGAGAACTGGGTATTCTATGGAAACGTTGAATCACTACATTGTACACCTGAAACTAATTTTTTTAAAGTAGAAAACAAAAGGAAAAAAAGAAAAGAGAAAACCCATCTATATGCTGCCTGCCACTTCAGATCTAAAGGTACACACAGACTAAAAGTGAAGGGATAAAGAACCATACACCATGCAAATGGAAACAAAAAAAATAATCTGAGGTAGCATTACTTATATCAGACAAAACAGACTTTAAGACAAAGACCATAGCAAGAGAGAAAGGTGGTACATTATAATAAAGGGATCAAATGAAGGGAATATAACAAGTATAAATATGCAAGAAATATGGGAACACCATGATAGATAAAGAAATGTAAAGAGACATAAACATAGAAATTAACAGTAATACAATAATAGTAGTGGACATTAACACCCTACTTACATCAATGAATAGATAATCCAGACAGAAAAATCAGTAGGGAATATGTGGCCTTGAGCAACACTTTATAACAGAATGACCTCACAGATATATACAGAACATTCAATAAAAATACAGAAATATACACATTCACTTCATGGAACATTCTCCAGAAGAAATTGTCTGTTAGGCAACAAGATATTTCTCAATAAATTTAAAAAGATTGAAATAATATCAAGCATCCTTTCTGACCACAATGGCTTGAAACTAGAAATCAATTACAAGAAAAAATCTGGAAAGAACACAAATACATGAAGGCTAAACAAAATGCTACTAAACAATGAATGGGTGAACCAACAAATCAAAGAAGAAATTTTTAAGATTTCTTAGATGAATGAAAGTGAAAAGACAATGGTGCAAAACCTTTAGAATGCAACAGAAGCAGCTTTAAGAAGGAAGTTTAGAGCAATACAGATATACTTCAAGAAACAAGAAAAATCTCCAACAAACAACCTGAAGTTAAACCTCAAGGAGATAGAAAAAAAGAATGAACAGGGGTGCCTAGGTGGCTCAGTCAGTTGGACATCCAACTCTTGGTTTTGGCTCAGGCCATGATCTCAGGGTCATGGGATTGAGTCCCATTTTGGGGTCCATGCACAGGGGTAGTCTGCTTGAGATTCTCTTCTTCTGCTCCTCCTCTGCTCACTCTCACTCTCATCCTAAAATAAATAAATAAATCTTTAAAAAGATGAACAAGTCCAAAGGTACTAGAGAAAATGAAATAATAAAGATTTGAGGAGAAATAAATGAAATAGAGACGAAGAAACATGGAAAAGATCAATGAATCAAGAGGTCGTTCTTTGAAATGTTAAACAAAATCGACAAAACTTTAGCCAGACTCCAAGGAAAAAAAAGAGAGGGCTCAAAAAAATGAGACATGGGACCGCGCTGGGTTGCCGCCGCCGCTGCTGCCGCCATCGTGCCAGCCCCACTGGTCTCAACGAGGCCGGGTGAAGCTCCAGAATGGGAAACAAACCAATTTGGGAGCAGATTGGATCCAGCTTCATTCAACATTACTACCAGTTATTTGATAACGACAGAACCCAACTAGGCGCAATTTATATTGACGCATCATGCCTTACGTGGGAAGGACAGCAGTTCCAAGGGAAAGCTGCCATTGTGGAGAAGTTGTCTAGCCTTCCGTTCCAGAAAATCCAGCACAGCATCCCGGCACAGGACCATCAGCCCACGCCAGATAGCTGCATCATCAGCATGGTTGTGGGCCAGCTCAAGGCAGATGAAGACCCCATCACGGGGTTCCACCAGATGTTCCTCTTAAAGAATATCAACGATGCTTGGGTTTGCACCAATGACATGTTCAGGCTTGCCCTGCACAACTTCAGGTGACCTCCTCCCAGCCAGGCACTCATGCTGTTTCCTCCTCCCTCTTCCTGATACTGTTCACACTCCTTCAGATGCTCCAAATATACACAAACGAGCAGGGCCGAGGTGGGAGCGGGCGCAGTGCGCTGCTGCTACCGAGGTATTGTGCGTGATGTTTGGATGCTAGACTAGTTGCATCTGACAGGAGAAGTTTGTGTTGTGCCAGCGCATGCCTTGGAACGACTTAAGTAATGCAAAAGGTTGTCTTTTTTTTTTTTTTTTTTTAATCTACTGACAAGTTACTCTAGTAACCCAAAGAAGTGAAGGAGAAAGCAGCTGCCTCACCGCCCAGATACTGATTTGTTCCGATGTTTCAATGCCTCATGATACAATAAAACTACAAAATTTTCTTAAAAAAAAAAAAAAAGAGACATGAAGGAGAAATAATAACACCACAGAAACACAAAAATTTTTTTGATAATATTCTCTTAAAAATCTGATAATATTCTCTTAAAAAATTTTGACATACATGTCAAAAAATTGGACAATGAAGAAGAAATGAATAAATTCCTAGAAACACATTCTCACAAAACAGGGAAAAATAGAAATTTGAACAGACTGTTTATTAGTAATGAAATTGTATCAGTAATCAAGAAACTTCCAAAAAACAGAAGTCCAGGACCAGATGAAATTTGAAGACCAGAATTTGGTGAATTTTACCAAACACTTAAAGAAGAGTTTATGCCTATCCTCAAATCATTCCAAGAGAGAAAAGGAAGGAAAACTCCCAAATTTATTATATGAAGACATTAGTCTGCCACCAAACCCATACAGATGATCCAAAAAAAATTAAAAAATAAAACTATAGGCCAATAACTCATGAACATAGAAGCAAAAAGCCTCAACAAAATATTAGCAAATTGCATTCAACAATACATTAAAAAAAAATCATCTCCCATGATCAAGTAGGTATTATTCCAGGGACACAAAGGTGGTTCAACATTTGTAAGTCAATCAGTGTGATACATCACCTTAACAGGAGGAAGTATAAAGACTAATTGACAGAATGACTGAGATAGAAAAGACAAGAAATAACAAGTGCTGGTGATGATGTAGAGAAAAAGGAACCCAGTATGCTGTTTTGGGGAATGTAAACTGATACACCATCATGAAAAACACTATAAAGGGGTGCCTGGGTGGCTCAGTTGGTTGAGCGACTGCCTCCGGCTCAGATCGTGATGCCGGACACCCGGGATCGAGTCCCACATCGGGCTCCCTGCTCAGCGGGAAGCCTGCTTCTCCCTCTCTTACTCCCCCTGCTTGTGTTCCTTCTCTGGCTGTGTTTCTCTCTGTCAAATAAATAAAATCTTTAAAAAAAACCACTATAAAGTTACCACACACAAAAAAATTAAAAATAGAGTGGTGCATCAGTGGTGCAATCAGTTAAGTACCTGACTCTTGGTTTGGCTCAGGTCATGATCTCAGGGTTGTGGAATTGAGCCCTATGTCAGGCTCCGCGCTCAATGCAGAGTCTGCTTAGGATTCTCTCTCTCCCTTCTCTGCCCCTCACCCCTGAAGTAAATAAATAAATCTTAAAAAAATTAAAAATAAAAATCCCACATGATCTAATAATTCCACTACTGGGTCCCAAAACACAAAAACACAAATTTGAAAAGATATATGCAGCCTTATGTTTATTGCACCATTATTTACAATAACCAAGATAGGGAAGCATCCTAAGTGTCCATCAGTAAACGAATGGATAAGAAAGATATGGTATATATATATAATGGGTTATTACACAGCCATAAAAAGGATGAGATTGCTTCATTTGTTACATAGATGGACTTAAAGGGTATATTGCTAAGTGAAATAAATCAAAGAATAACAAATACCATATGATTTCACTTATATGTGGATTCTAAAAACCAAAACAAGTGAATAAATAAAAAGCAGAATCAGACCTGTAAATACAGAGAAGAAACTGATAGTAGCCAGAGGGCAGCAGAATGGGAGAATGGGCAAAATAGGTGAAAGGGAAGGGAAAATAAAGGCTTCTGTTATGGAATGAATACATCATGGAAATAAATGGCATTGCATAAGGAATACAGTCAATATTGTAGTAGCATTCTTTGGTAATAAATGGTAGCAACAGTTACTGTAAGTATAGCATAATGTGTAAGCTTGTTGAAGTACTATGTTACACATCTGAAAGTAATGTGTGTCAACTGCACTGAAGTTCAAAAAAAACTATGAAAATCTGAAGAGGTGCAGAAAAAAACATTTTACAAAATAAAACATCTGTTTATGATAAAAACTCTCAACAAAATGGGTTTAGAGGAAGCGTACCTCAACATAATAAAGGCCATAGATGAAAAACCCACAGCTAACTCAATGATGAAAAACTAAGATCAAAGACAAAACACAGATGTCCACTCTTACCACTTTTATTCACAATAATACTGGAAGTTCTAGCCACAGAAATCAGAAAATAAGAAGAAATAAAACACATCCAAATTACCAAGGAAGAAGTCATGTCTTTCAAAATGCCATGATACCATATTTAGAAAACCATAAAGACTGCATAAAACAAGCTATTAGAACTAGGACAATGGCAGAATAGGAGGACCCTAAGCTCAACTCATCCCACAGAGATGCCCAAATAACAGCCACATTAGTACAACTAACCCATAAAATGATGTGAAGAGTGGAAGAACAGACTCTTCACAGTTAAACATTAAAAACTATAGGGGGGCCACGTGGGTGGCTCAGTCAGTTAAGCATTCAACTCTTGATTTCAGTTCAGGTCATGATCTCAGGGTCATGAGATCGAGCCCTGTATTGGACTCCATGCTGAGCATGGAGACTACTTAAGAAACTCCCTCTGCCCACTCCCCCTACCCCACTACCACACACATGCTCTTTGTCTCTCTCTAGAAAGAAAGAGAGGGAGGGAGGGAAGAAGGAAGGGAGGAAGGGAGGAAGGAAGGAAGAACAGAAGGAAAAGGAAGGAAGAAAACAGTAGGAGAGGTGGAGGCCAGGTCAGAAAACAGGAAGGAAGGCAGGAAGGGAGGGAGGAAAGGGGAAGGGAGGGGAGAAGGAAGGAAGAAAACAGTAGGAGAGGTGGAGACCAGGTCAGAAAACATGAACTATTCATGAACACCACAAGCACAGATAAAGGAGAGGAACAGACCCCACACCAGGCACCTCAGACATGGGGGAAAGGTAAGTACCCATAATATTTAGCTTTGAAAATCAATGAGGCTTAACTTTGCGATTTATTTTTATTTTTATTTTTATTTGCAATCAATGGGGCTTAACTCCAGGTACATTAAAAATCAGCAGGTTCAGGAGCGCCTGGGTGGCTAAGTCATTAAATGAATGCCTTCAGCTCAGGTCATGATCCGAAGGTCCTGGAGCCCCACATGGGCTCCCTGCTCTGTGGGAAGCCTGCTTCTCTTGTGTTCCCTCTCGCTGTGTTTCTCTCTGTCAAATAAATAAATATAATCTTAAAAATCAGCAGGTTCAGCTACTTTCTGCCCTTAAAGAGACAGCATAACAAGGAACCTCAGCAAGATACAGCATAGAAGCAGCAGTTTGAAAAGCACCTGTATACAAGAATATACAAGAAGGAGATTTCTTTAATAAATTCAGAAAGTGTGTTGGAGGGGCAAGGATCTTTAGGAAACTTCTCCAAGAAAAAAAAAGGGGGATGGCTGGCATCATTTCTCCTCTCTCTAGCCTAGATACCTGCACACATGCTGGAACCAGAATAAACACTCTCCACATAGCATGTTAACAGCATGCCTAGACCCCACCTTTTCCTGTAGATCCACAACATCCAACCTGCACCACTCAGTAGGAATTTTTCCAAAGTGGCACCTGACCTGTCTCATTCTGCCAGCAGCCCATTGACCAGCACCACTTCAAAGTGACTTGCCCTTGAGAGAGAGGAAGATAGTCACATACCAGTTCAACTACAGTCCCAGTTGTGGGCTGGGGACCAACATATGGTCAGACTGCTGGCCCTGACCACAAACAAAAACCGCACACTGGGCAGTACAAGGAGAGAGCCCTATAGTTTGAGGTCACTGAAAACCCAACAGACAGACTATGGGCAGACATCTGATCTCATTTCAGGGCCCCACTCACTAATTAGAAAACAGCACAGGTACCAAAACCTCGCCACAATAGGTCAAAGGGGCCATGGCAACTGACTGGACTGAAAGCAAACATGGTTCAACCACAACAATAGGGTGTACAAAACACACATAATACAAACTGAAATGCCTACTTCTGGTGAACATGGGACCCTGCACTACAGGGCCCTACGGAACCTCTTCATAAGGCTACTACCTACAGGATCAGGAGATGTAGCTCACTTTCCAATATACACAAACAAATAAAGTTAGTTATGCAAAACAAGGAGACAGAGTTATATGTCCCAAATGAAGAACAGGACAAAATCACAGCAAAGAATTAAATGAAATGAAGATAGGCAATATGCCTGATAGAGAATTCAAAGACTCAAATAAATAAAAGCACAAATGAGAGAGAAGAAATCCCAACCAAGACCACAGAAATACAATCGTAAGAGAATATTATGAAACACTGTTTGCCAAGAAACTGGATAACCTGGAAGAAACAGATACATTCCTAGAAACACATGACCTGCCATAACTGAAGCAGGAAGAAATAGAAAATTTGAACATATTACCATAAATGAAATTGATTCAGTAATCAAAAAACTCCCAGCAAACAAATGTCCAGGACAGATAGCTTCACAGATGAATTTTAACAAACATTTAAAGAAGAGTTAATACCTATTCTCAAACTTTTCCAGAATATAGGAGAGGAAGGAAAATTTCCAAATTTATTCTATGAGGCCAGCATTACCCTGATATCAAAACCAGATAAAGATATCTCAAAAAAAAAAAAAAAAAGAGAATTACAGGCCAGTATCTCTGAGGAACATAGATGTGCAAATCATTAACATAATATTAGCAAACTGAATTCAACAATACATTAAAAATGATTCACTACAATCAAAGAGGGTTTATTTTCAGAATGCATGTGTAGTTCAATTTTCAAAAATAAATCAACATGATATATCACATCAGTAAAAGAAAGAAGAAAAACCATATGATCCATTCAATAAATGCAGAAATAGCATTTGACAAATACAACATCCATTCATGATAAAAAAAATAAAGTAGGATTAGAGGAAGCATACCTTAACATAATAAAGGCCATATATGAAAACCCACAGCTAACATCATAATCAATAGTGAAAAACTTAAAGCTTTCCCCTAAATTCAGGAACAATACAAAGAAGACCACTCACCACTTTTATTCAACATCATACTGGAAGTCTTAGTGACAACAAACAAACAAGAAAAAGAAAGAAAAACATCCAGATTGGTAAGAAAGAGGCAGAACTGTCACTATTTGCAGATGACACGATACTATATTCAGAAAATCTTAAGGACTCCACCTAAAAACTACTAGAATTGATAAATAAATTCAGTAAGCTCACAGGATACAAAACCAATGTCCAGAAAATAATTGTATTTCTGTACACTAATAACGTATCAGCAGAAACAGAAATTAAGAAAACTATCCCTTATATAATTGTACCAAAAATAAAATACCTAGGAAAAAACTTAAACATGGAGGTGAAAGAACTGTACTCTGGAAACTATAAAACACTGATAAAAGAAATTGAAGATGACACGAAGAAATGGAAAGATATTCCTTACTCATGGATTAGAAGAACAAAAATCATTAAAATGTCTATACTATCCAAAGCAATCTACACATTTAATGAACTCCCCATCGAAATACCAATAGCGTTTTTCACAGAACTAGAAGACACCATCTTAATATTTGTAGGGAATCACAAATACTCCTAATTGCTAAGACAATCTTGAAAAACAAAACTGGAAGTATCATAATTCCAGATTTCAAATTATATAACAAAACTGTAGTAATCAAAAGAATATGGTACTGGCACAAAAACAAATAGACACATAGGTCAACGGAATGGAATATAAATCAGTGATTATATGATTAATTCATCTTCAACAATGGAGGCAAGAATATGCAATGGGAAAAAGTCTCCAACAAATGGTTCTAGGAAAACTGGACAGCTGTGTGTAAAAGAATGAAACTAGACTGCTTTCTTTCACCAGACACAAAAGTAAACTCAAAATGAATTAAATACCTAAATGTGAGACCTGAAATCACGAAGTCGTAGAACAGAGCATGGGCAGTAACTTCTCTGGCATTGGCCATAACAACATCTTTCTAGATAGGACTTCTGAGTCAAGGGAAACAAAAGCAAAAACAGACTACTGGGACTACATAAAAATAAAGCTTTTACAGAGCAAAGCAAACAACCAACAAAACTAAGACAACCTACTGGGGCACCTGGGTGGCTCCGTTGGTTAAGCCTCCAACTCTTTTTTTTTTTTTTAAAGATTTTTATTTATTTGACAGAGAGAAACACAGCCAGAGAGGGAACACAAGCAGGGGAAGTGAGAGAGGGAGAAGCAGACTTCCTACCGAGCAGGCTGCCCGATGTGGGGCTCGATCCTGGGTCTCTGGGATCATGACGTGAGCTGAAGGCAGTTCCTTAACCAACTGAGCCACCCAGGTGTCCCTAAGCCTCCAACTCTTGATTTCAGCCCTGCATCAGGCCTCCTCTCCCTGTTCCTCCCCCAGTTCATTCTCTCTTTCTTCCTCTCTCTCTCTCTCTCTCTCTTTCTCTATCTTAAATAATCTTTAAAAGACCATCTACTGAACAGGAGAAGATATTTGCAAATGACATATCCAATAAAGGATCAGTATCCAAAATATATAAAGAACTTACAGGGATGCCTGGGTGGCTCAGTTGTTTAAGTGTCTGCCTTCAGCTCAGGTCATGATCCCAGGGTCCTGGGATCAAGTCCCTACACTGGGCTCCTTGCTCAGTGGGGAGCGTGTTTTACCCTCTGCCTGTTGCTCCCCATGCTTGTGCACGTGGTCTCTCTCTCTCTCTTTCTCTCTCTCTCTGAAAATAAATAAATAAAATATTTTTAAAAGGAACGTATACAACTCAACACCAAATGCACAAATAATCCAGGTAAAAATGGGAAGAAGACATGTACAGACATTTCTCCAAAGAAGACAGATGGCCAATAAACATGAAAAGATGCTCAACAACACTCATCATTAGGGAAATCAAATTAAAACTGCAATGAGGTATCACTTCACCCTTGTCAGAATGGCTAAATTGAATCACAAGAAACGAGTGTTGGCAAGGATGTGGCGAAACGGGAACCCTTGTACACTGTTGGTGGGAATACAAACTACTGCAGCCACTGTGAAAAACATTATGGTGGCTCCTCAGTAAGTTAAAACTAGAACTAATGATCCATTAATCACACTACTGGATATTTATGCAAGGAATATCGAAAACACTAAGTCAAAGTGATATGCGCATCCTATGTTTACTGCAGCATTATTTACAATAGCCAAGCTATGAAAGCAGCCCAAGTGTAAATGGATTAATGAATGGATAAAGATGTCACACACACACACACACACACACACACACACACACACACACACACATGTGTGTATGTATATAATATACTTAGAGCTGAATAATATTCATTATTATATATTCCATTATTTTCATATTACAATAATTCCATTATATTTATATATAATGGAATACTATTCAGATATAAAAATTAATGAAATCCTGTCATTTGCAACAACATGGATGCATCTAGAGAGTACAATGCTAATCAGACAAATACCATTTGATTTCACTCATATGTGGAATTTAAGAAACAAAACAAATGGACAAGGGGAGAAGAAAGAGAGACAAACCAAAAAGAAAAAGTGGCTAGTCAGAATGGCTAAAATGAACAACACAAGACAGAACAGATTGTTGGTGAGGATGTAGAGAAAGGGAACCCTCTAACATTGTTGGTGGGAATGCAAACTGGTGCAGCCACTCTTGAAAACAGTATGGAGGTTCCTCAAAATGTTAAAAATAGAGCTACCCTATGACCCAGCAATTGCACTATTAGGTATTTACCCAAAGAATACAAAAATACTGATTCAAAGGTGTCGGGGATGGTGCATGATCCGCCCTTCCCTCCATGCCCAAGCCACCAGAAATTCTGGTGGAGGTACCTGTGAATGTGAATGAAAGCCCCTCTGGGCTTTCCCCCGCCTAGAATCCGAAAAGCCACTTACCCTGTGGGTCAGGGCAATATGTCCTTGGTGTGCTTATTCAAGACATAGTTGCATTTAATCCTCCACCCGGTAGTCATATCTCTGTATCTCTTATCTGTATTTCTTGATCCCTGTGCCTCAATGGTCTCAACTTCTGTGAGTTTAAGCAATCACTCCGTACCTTGCAGTAACAATACTAATCCTGTCCTAGGGTGGGTGCAAAAGCAGTTAAAGATTTAACTGCACCACCCAACTTCCTCACGTAGGAATAATAAAAGACTGGGACCCTTGACAGTCAAGGGAGAGGAAGCCGTGAGATGGAGAGAAACTGAGAGACTGAGAGAGGAAGAAGGAAAG
>PITA01015051.1:0-51420 GCA_004023965.1 Spilogale gracilis | reverse complement strand
TGTTCATCGCAGCAATGGCCACAATCGCCAAACTGTGGAAAGAGCCAAGGTGCCCTTCAACAGATGAATGGATAAAGAAGATGTGGTCCATATATACAATGGAATACTATGCCTCCATCAGAAAGGATGAATATCCAACTTTTGTAGCAACATGGACTGGACTGGAAGAGATTATGCTGAGTGAAATAAGCCAAGTAGAAAAAATCAAGTATCACATGGTTTTACTTACTTGTGGTGCATAAGGGGTAATATAGAAGACAGTAGGAGAAGGAAAGTAAATGGGAAGTAGGTTAATTTGGGGAAAGAAATGAAACATGAGAGACTTTGGACACAGAAACAAACTGAGGATCTTAGAGGGAAGGAGGTGGGCGATGGGAGAGCCTGGTGGTGGGTACTGAGGGCACCTATTGCATGGAGCACTGGGTGTGGGGCTGGGCAATGAATCTTGGAACACTGAAAAAATAAAATATATTGAAAGTTAAAAAAAAATTTGATGAACACAAAAGTGCCAACACCACTCATTCATCTCATTTCAGTGCAGCATGATTTAACCACTTACCTTAACCTTTGTACAAAGAAGAAACAATTGGAATATTACCCCCAAAATGTTTATATTTGAAATAACATTGAAATGCATTCTGTGGGGAAAATAGTCAGCGCTCTGGCAAGGGCAAGGCCTCCATGAATGGGAACTGTCAATACTCTGCCTTCAGCGACATTACTGAGTGTGACATTTGAAATAAATTTAGCAAAAGAAAAATAATGATAGGGTGTTTGAAGAGACTTTGCACCATGTGTCTAAAAGGCTTTCAAGAACTCTGAACGATGTATAGCTTTTTTATAATGTGTATTATCAGATACCCTTAAAACTATCCTAAATATGATTAGTGAGTTAGTTATTACTAGTTATTATTAAACCTTTTTTATATCGCTATTTTTTTCTTTTGTTCTGATATCCATATAAAAATGGAGGATCAAAATGCTTTCAAGAATTAACAAACATCCACACATTTATTTCCTTCAGAAGCAAACAAAATAGAAAAATGATAATGTATAAAATGGCCAAATTGAAAAATGAAACTACTTGAGCAGTTCCTCATGCATAAAACCGTATTTACTTAAATCATATATTTTAAAATAAATTCTTTATTTTGGAATAATTTTAACTTAAAATTTGCAAAGATCATACAACTAAAACTATGCTTCAGCTAGTTTTGCTTAACCACGGGACATCTATCCAGATTAAGAAATTAATATCAGTACATTACTATTAACTAAAGACATAATTTAGATTTCAAAAGTTTTTCCAACAACATCTTTTTACTGTTCCAGGATTCAATCCAAGGTATTATGTCATACTTAGTTGTCATGTCTCCTTGGTCTCCTCTGATTAGTGATGGTTTCTCAGAACGTTCTTGTTTTTCATGACCTGAACAGTTTTGGAGTCAAGCAAGTTTCCTTGTTTTTATGAGTTTGACAGCTTAAGGAGTCAAGTTCATCACATGTGCCTCAATTTGAAATTGTCTGGTGTCTGTTGCATGATTAGACTGGGCTTTATGAGTTTTGGGGAAGAGACAGAGTGTGCTTCTCATATCATGATAGGAGATACAAGACATCACTGATGTTATAACTGGTCACTTGGTTGAGGTAGTGTCTGCTACTTTTCTGACTAGGAAGTTACTATTTTCCCTTTTTCTTATTTTGTTTTTGGAAGCAAATGACTAATTAGAACCTGTAATGCACTTTTTAAATATGAGTATCTTGAATATTCAAAGAATTTCACTAATATTGGGTGGAAAGTTCAGTGTATTCCTACTATCTTCATGTGAAAAAGGAGAGCAAAGACACCTCCAGGATTCATGAAATTTAAGATGTTGAAAGCAAGGTTGAACTAGAAGTTCAATTGTGTGACTTCTCTCTGTCATTATTAATTTCTCAGGCATTTGCCACACTTTTGATGAGTTTCTCAATAATTCAGGAACTAAGACTTCTAGGATTGAACACTCAGCATCCCTATCTAACAAAATGTCTGTCATACCATAAACTAAATATATGAGTAATTTTATCATTCTTTTATTCACTTGGAGCAGTACAAGCCCATGATACAAATAGTCCAGTAAATAAATCTGTCTGATGAGTAGATGGAAAAAAAAAATCAAATAGAACATTCTCTACTGTAAAAGAAACATATGTTTCAAGAATAAAAAGTATATTTAACAGTTTGAATGGCCTATGCAAGATGCTTCCATGGCTAAGTTTGCTTCCTCAATACTCTGAATACTTGGTAAAAAGATATTACTATTTTCTGAGAATATGGTAAGGAAAATTACTAAAACTTTATCAAAGTTATCATGTGTATTTTCCAATCATAAATAATCATGATTTATTACATGGGAAGGACTAATAATAATTCATTAGTTTAATTATTTGATATATCCCATTTCCACAGTCTTCTTAAGAAAACTTATTCGTCATTGGGATCCTGGGTGGCTTAGTGGGCTAAAGCCTCTGCCTTCGGCTCAGGTCATGATCTCAGGGTCCTGGGATTGAGGCCCTCATTGGGCTCTCTATTCAGGGGCGAGCCTGCTTCCTCCTCTCTCTCTCTCTCTGCCTGCCTCTGCCTGCTTGTGATCTCTCTCTCTCTGTGTCAAATAAATAAATAAAATATTAAAAAAAAAGAAAACTTATTCATCATTTAAATTAAATCTATGATTAAAATAATTGGTTCATGAGATTGGGTAAGATGCATTAATGATCTACAAGATTTCTTGACTCAGGATTTTAGCAGCATCACAGAGGGAATACTATAAGCTAACCGGCCTCAATAATAACACGTGTGACTAATGATAGATTTCATTTGTTTCAGTAGTTCTACCAGTAGTGCTTATTCACAACATTGAACTGCAACTATTCAAATATGTATCAGTGCCATTCTTTAATCAAGTAATGAAATGAATATCAAAGAAAAAGCTTCCAGAAGCTTTGTCTCTTTGAAAATTAAGATCCTAAAATTCGGAAAATATTGCTGTGATACAATCTAGTGCTTTATTAAATGGACAATAATGTGTGCTGGGAGGGAGAAGTCATGGTCTGTTGGTACTCTACTGTATTCATATCTCATCTAAAATAGGAAATGTATGGCTGTAGGTCATTATGAGACAATCTTATAAAGATTGTCAAAGTTCTGTTCAGTTTACATTCTCCTTTTCTGAAAACACTCCCATCTTAAAATAATAGGCGAATTCCTGCTGTCAAGCTAATTGGCCAAATCAGTAAATATCAATCTGTAGTCTAGGTTAAGATAATTATATACTTCCTCTGGGAATTTGGTATTAGGATACAAAGACTAAGATCATTTGTTGGTCAATTCAATGAGAAAGTGATGTAAAAGTAAGTCTGAGTCAATCATGCAGGTCTGAGAGGACTTTTTGCTGGAGCTCAAAGACCAGAGAAATCAGGTCTTCTGAGACTGGAGATCGAATCCAGTATACTGAGAAATGCAGAGGTGAAAGAAATCCCAAGAGTGAGAAGACACACAGCATACATGCTGCTATTCCTGGTGACTTTTATTCCCTATTAAAATCTTCTGAGGAATGTATCAGTCCTTCCCTTGAAATCCTTGATATATCTATGTAACTTTCTTTTTTTTTCTTCTTTTTTTTTGCGATTTTATTTATTTATTTGACAGAGAGAGATCACAGGTAGGCGGAGAGGCAGGCAGAGAGAGAGGGGGAAGCAGAGTCCCTGCTGAGCAGAGAGCCCGATGTGGGGCTCAATCCCAGGACTTTGAGATCATGACCTGAGCTGAAGGCAGAGGCTTAATCCTCTGAGCCACCCAGGCACCCCTCTATGTAACTTTCTAAAAATTCTTCCCATTTTATGTTTTGTTTTGTTCTTTGATACTAAACTAACTATCTTTCATTCTCTTCTTTGCTACTAAAAAATTATTGCCTAAATAGAGAAAAATGGATTCATTCATTTATCAAAAAATGGAAAGTGTATAAATCAGAGGGCAAGAAGAGCAGTAGAGTGTGGTAACTGTACCCTAATGGCTACAAGGCTTTCACATGTTACTCCAGATTTGAAGAAATAATAAATAAATTAGAATCAGGAGATGGAAGTTCCAGTTAGTGAAATAAATTCAGGCTGCCAGTCTTATCCTAACCTGAGTCTTGAAGTAAGTAGGGTAAAGAAGTTTGAAAGGCCACTTCAGCAGAAAATAGTAAAGTGAAGTCCAATTAAGCTAAGGAAGGACATAAAAGATTTGATGAACTGAATAAAAATGGCAGAAAAGTAAATCTTGGGAAGGTAGGAAGCAGCACTAGAGGAAGACAATGTGCTCTATCCTTCATAAAGTAAGAGATGCTGGGTTTTTCCCACTATCATTTATTTGTTAGTTAATGCTGAATTGAATTCTCTATAAGAATTTCTTTCTTTTAAAAAAATGTATTGTTCATCTCTATCAAAATGCTGTCCAGTATGTTCTTAGCATTTCACAAATGCAAATAGAGTTAGAATGGTTGTAAAATTTTGCACCCTAGGTGCTATTTGTAACTGTGTGAAAAATCATGACTATTTTAAGTATAACAAAATTTGCCTTTAACCTTTTGAATATTTTACCACATCCTTGTCCTTTTCAAAATGACTACCCATTTTTAATTCCACGTTTGAGGCATATTTTTATATATTCAACCTGTTCTTGTTAGGGCAAACTTAAAACCTTGTGTGTTCTGACCTGCAAGACACTGTAGTAATCAAGTCTATACTACCATGGCATTTTTTCAAATGTCGGCCACCTCCCAAAAGAGTTTTAGGAAAACAAACAGTTCAATGTGGATGATATTTCCTTTTCTAGATTTTTCCTCTAAAACAAAGCTGTTTTGTTAGAGGGAATAACTTCAAGTGTAAGGGAAAATGCCTGCTAATTATTTTAAATTAGACACAATTAGATTTCAGTTTCATTACTACAACAGATCTTTTTAAAGTCATGTGAAAAATTACAGCAGCAGTGAATTTTTGTTATAGTCTGGCAGCCTAATACAGTGTTTAGGAGGACATACCAGGACACACTGCTCTAGATTAGGATTTCAGCTTCATTTTTTACCTGGTGTTAGAGACATATTCACTCCCAGTTGTCTTCTCTGTTAAAGTGTGGTAATATTACCAACTTCATGAATTTAATGAATTACTTTCAATAGAACATTTGAAACAGAACTGGGAATCCCATAAGAGCTATAATAGCATTACTGTACACATACATATATACACAAGTGTGGGTATTAGCTATTAATGTAGAAAGCATTTCAAAAGTTTAGGAATTAAGGGGCACCTTTGTGGTTCAATTGGTAAAGCGTTTGCCTTCGGCTCTTGAGGCTCAGATCATGATTCCAGAGTCCTGGGATCACCCCCCTTCACACACACATCCCTACCTCAGGTTCTGTACTCAATGGGGAGTCAGCTTCTCCCTCTTCCTCTGCCCCTCCCCCCACCCATGCACACACAGTTTCTCTCTCAAATAAATAGAATGTTTTAAAAAAGCAAGACTCTAGGAATCAAAAGTATAATGCTATATAAATCTAAGGAGTAAGTATAAATGTAAGAAAGGAAGGAAACCAAATTTTGAGTGCCTAGCGAGTCTTCTGTGGTATGATGATCTCATTTAATAAATTAGAAAACTGTGGGTAAATGTTTAAGTATTTTTCTCAAGTTATCATGGTGGTTAAGTACCCTAGACAGAATTAAAATTACAATCTAAAATATACCAAAATAGATACTCCTTGCAGTTCGCCACATTAACAAACCTTGGTTGTATAATATGGAACATTTTAAAATGGGATTTATTGAATGTCAAGTAAGATATCCCAGGCTTTATTGTTCAGCTTCTGTTCCATTCCTGTATTTTCATAGTTTTGGAGGTACTCATAGGGAGGAAATATTTCCTTCCTATTCTTCAGTAAACTTACAAACAGAGTCACATTGCTCATTTTCCCTCAGACCTATTCAGTAGTCCTCACAACTTTATCCAAGGTTTTACTTTCTGTACTCTGGAGTTACCTGCAGTCACAGTTGTCTAACTGTGGTCTGGAAGCAGATGATTCTCCTTGCATATCTTCAGAAGGTCAGTAGTAACTTAACACTATGTCACAATACCAGCGTCATTCACCTCACTTCATCTGGTCATGTAAGCATTTTATCATCTCACATCATCACAAGGAAAAAGGGGAGTACAGTACAATAAGATATTTTGAGAGACAGACCACATTCACATAACTTTCATTATAGTATCTTTTTACAGTTGTTCTGTTTTATTATTGTTAATCTCTTACTATGCCTAAATTATAAATTAAAATTTACCATAGGTGTGTATGTATAGAAAAAAACATAGTTTATATAGGGTTTAGTACCAACAGTAGTTTGAGGCATTTTGGAGTCTTGGAATGAATCCCCCCAAGAATAAGGGGGGGTCTACTGTAGTCCAACCAGGTCATGGATAGAAATATTGGGAAAATATTGCATTCCTATTTCAATGTCACCTGTGGTATAAAATAGAAATACTAATACAGATACTAGTATTTGTAAGAAATACGAGTATTTCATTTCACCATGACATAGTGTCTTCCTCCACCCTGTGAATCTGGGTGTGGTCATGTGGCTGCTATTATCAACATTAGCAAATGTGACCCAGGTAGAGGAATGAAAAATGGCTGTAAATTAGAGCTTCACTTATGTGTTGCTGGGAACATTTCTTCTACCATGTATATAAGACTGGACTCATCTTCTGGAGGTTGAGAGACCACAAGAAGGAGACCATCTCAGCCACTGTAGCTGGGGTCTCAAAGACAGCAGCATGCCAACCAGGAGATTTGTGAGTAAGGCCATTCTAGACCAAGCCTCTCTAGATAGAGGAAATGTCAACTTAACCCCTGAATTGTGAGAAATAATAAGTATTTGTTGGTGTAGACACTCAGTTTTGGAGTGGTTTGTCATATAGCAATGTCTTTCTGATACAGTCGACATGTGCTGGACATGCTTGTCACTTTGAAGGGGTTCAGAGACAAGTCTTTGTCACTACCTTGTCAGTGCTCTTAAGGAGATTTTAGTTGAAAGAGGAAGTCAAGATAAAAATATGTCATAAAATGTCATAAAAACAAATGATCAAATAGCATTGTATCCTAATATTGGAAAAGATATCACAATAAAACAACTAAAATGCACCTTGGAGTTAGGGAGCTATGGAAAGGTACACTTCCCATCAATCTCAAAGTGAATGTAAAGAAAGGAGATTGTTTTCAGAGAACCTTGGAACTAAATTTCAGAGGCAGAAGCAACATTAATTCTCAAACTCTGTAGATGAGAAAATGGAGTCAGGGTAGTTATGGCTCACCCATCCAACAGTTTAGATTTCTGTATGTGAGTGCCTTTAGATTGCTACCTTTGGAGGTAGGATTCATCCCAGGGATGCAAGGGGGGTTCAACACTCGAAAGATTTCTTCTTTAAGAAGAAATACATACAAATGTTAATTTTGGCCATTCTGACTGGTGTAAGGTGGTATCTCAGTGTGGTTTTGATTTGAATTTCCCTGGTAGCTAGTGACGATGAACATTTTTTCATGTGTCTGTTAGCCGTTTGTATATCTTCTATGGAGAAGTGCCTCTTCATGTCTCTTGCCCATTTTTTGATGTGTTCATATTCCTTTTGGATGTTGAGTTTGAGTAGTTCTTTTCTTTTTTTTTTTTAAGGATTTTATTTATTTGACAGAGAGAAACACAGCCAGAGAGGGAACACAAGCAGGCAGAGTGAGAGAGGGAGAGGCAGGCCTCCCTCCAAGCAGGGAGCCTGATGTGGGACTCGATCCCGGGTCTCCAGGATCATAACCTGAGCCGAAGGCAGTCGCTTAATCAACTGAACCACCCAGGTGCCCCTAGTTTGAGTAGTTCTTTATAGATCTTGGATACCAGCCCTTTATCTGTAGCGTCATTTGCAAATATCTTCTTTCATTCTGTGGGTTGCCTCTTTGTTTTGTTGACTGTTTCCTTTGCTGTACAGAAGCTTTTTATTTTGATGAAGTCCCAGAAGTTCATTTTCGCTTTTGTCTCCTTTGCCTTTGGAGACGTGTCTTGAAAGAAATTGCTTGGCCGATGTCAAAGAGGTTAGTGGCCAAAATTAACAAGTCAGGAAACAACAACTGTTGGAGAGGCTGCGGAGAAAGGGAAACCCTCTTACACTGTTGGTGGGAATGTAAACTGGTGCAGCCGCTTTGGAAAACAGTGTGGAGATTCCTTAAAAAATTAAAAATAAAGCTACCCTATGACCCTGCAATTGCACTACTGGGTATTTACCCCGAAGAATCAGATGTAGTGAAAAGAAGGGCCATATGTACCCCAATGTTCATCGCAGCAATGGCCACAATCGCCAAACTGTGGAAAGAGCCAAAGGTGCCCTTCAACAGATGAATGGATAAAGAAGATGTGGTCCATATATACAATGGAATACTATGCCTCCATCAGAAAGGATGAATATCCAACTTTTGTAGCAACATGGACTGGATTGGAAGAGATTATGCTGAGTGAAATAAGCCAAGTAGAGAAGGTCAGGTATCACATGGTTTCACTTACATGTGGTACATAAGGGGTAATATAGAGGATAGTAGGAGCAGGAAAGGAAATGGGAAGTAGGTTAATTTGGGGAAAGAAACGAAACATGAGAGACTTTGGACTCAGAAACAAACTGAGGATCTTAGAGGGAAGGAGGTGGGGGATGGGAGAGCCTGGTGGTGGGTACTGAGGGCACGTATTGCATGGAACATAAACAATGAATCTTGGAACACTGAAAAAATAAATTTAAAGACAAAAAAGAAATCTTTCTCTTTTTTGTTATGCCCCAGTTCTTCGTGGGAAATCCCACACTCTACCTAACCAAACAGAACCTGGCCCATGCTATCCACCATGGTATTCAAAAAGAAAGACTATTTGGTGATGGAGGGGATTCGGTGAAGGAGCAGCCACTCACCACCGCAGAGTGCTACTGGTAGATGTGCTGGGTCCTAACAGAGAAGGGCCCAAGAGGCTGCCCTTCAAGGCAAATGCTCAAGGAACAGGCAGAAGTGGTCACCTGGTACAAATTTTAGACCCTTCCCAGATGCTGGGAGGAAATGGTCATGAGGATGTGCAGTGGAACAGCACATCTGGGTTGCCAAGGTCTTGGACATTGGAAGACATTAAAATGCAACCCTAATAGGCCAGAAGTGGGGGTTGCCGCCCTGGGTCCTGAGGGCTCTGGGAAAGCCATAAGTTTTGCCCCAGCGCAAGCACACTTATGCTCCAATTCTGACTTGGGTTGTCCCTCTCACACGCAGCATTTGGACCGCACCTGGCCTCATTTCTGGGGAAGCGGGCCGGCCCTACACTCTGAGTGGGGGAATATAGAGGAGTACAACAGCTTTGAGGATTTTGTGAGCTGGTGTGAGCCAAACTCCTCACGTAAATTCAGAGAGGAGGGATCCCGAGCACCGGGCATTCAGGTGTTTTTCATCTTCACATTTCCGCGCCAGCCTTCTCAAATCATCTGAGATCCCGCGAGATGAGGCTTCAGCGCATGCCTCACGCCTCACGCCGGATTCTGCGGTTCTCTGAGCCACCGCAGTAGCTCCGCGCCTGCAGGTCTTAGCGTCTCCCTGCAAAAGCCTAGAACGATTTTTTTCCTGTTAGTTTATTCATTCATTCACTTTATTTATTAGTTCATCCTATCCAAATTCCTCAGCATAAATTGTAAGTTTTTAGTTGGCCTAGTTCCTGTTCTCAGCGACTTTATCTCTCTGTTACTCTACTCTGTGTCTAACCGGGTGCTTGGAAGCGCTGTTTGCTGTGCCTGGACTACACTCCGAGCCCTCTTTGCTTGACCCACTTCCAGAAGCTGCTTTACCCTGGAGCTGATGATGCAGAATATTCAGGGTCCGGCACACACACGTGCCTCCTTCATGGATTTCTGTGCATAAGCTTGAATTCATATTTTTTTCCTTTTTCCTGAAGAAGTCTGCAAGAACTGCCGAGGACAGTATCTGCCACTATACTTTGTCTGCTAAGGCCTTGGTGCCTCAGCCCACTAGAGGTGAGAAGTGACCTAGACAGACCTGGGCAGGGTCCGGGTGAACTTGGCAGTCAAAGGCAGGACCACCTGAAGGGGAGATTCCCTGGTCCTGCTGCGGGGATTTGGCCACTTTTTCTGTGCTGTAAATGTACAACTATTCATTTCATTGTTTGGTAATATTTTCATTTTGAAATTGAATCACAGCAGAAAGTATCAAAAACTAAAGCACATATTTAATGAAAAAAAGAATTTTTTTTTGTTATTCAAGGTTGTTTATTCCCGGTTTAATTTAAATTTTTGTGAACATTTACCATTCACCAGGGGCACCAAAACAGTAGCATTGGTATCTATATTGGTGATATGAAACCAGAGAACACTCATCTGCTTTAGAAGCTTCCTCATTTTAAAACTTCTTAATTATTTAAGACTATGACCAAAGACAATGATTTAACACATGTAGCTGCAAATGTCAGTTTGCGTATCACTTTAGTAATGACTTTTTGAGTAAATCACTGTTCTTTTTTAATACTACTTTTGCTCCTAATGACTTGGTATTTTCTTGTGTATGTACATAGTGAACTGCTGGCTATTAATGCATTAACAAAAAGGTAGTTGCTCAGTGATAACACTTTCATGTCACTATCATCAGTTCCTTGAAATAGAAACCATTTTAATTTTAAACATGATTCCATTTTTCCCTCCAATTCATGGAAAAAGGAAAACTTTCACAAGTTAATTCTGTCAAAAGTGACAATGGAAGAGCTATCAGTTGTATCAGTAGTTAAAATGATTTATTTTGTCCTGCCAATATCCAAATACAGATTTCAGTAGTTCAGAGCATTGTAGTAAATATATATAGAATATATATATATATTCTTAACAAATTAAAATATTTATGGTACAGAAATTCATTCATAATTGGTTGAAGTGAATATGCATCCAAACAAGCCAAAATGCATTACCAATATACATAGAAACAAAAAATTAAAATCTGTAAGTGACATTGTATATAGCAACTGGACTTCATATTCTTTCCTAATGAAGCCATGTTGCATAAGAAAAAATACTTTATCATGACTGTCTTTCCTTCCTACCCATTAGCAGAGAGATTTTATTAGTGCTGAGCATTTGGAGAACATTTTAATCTAAATGTTTTATAATAGCATCGACCTATTGCTGGAAAAAAATGTGTTTTTTTAAAAAAATCAATTAAAAATCTTAGTAAGAGTATTCAACAGGTGGAGCACCAAAAAGCTAAGCTTTATCAAACTGAGTTTTTGAAAACAAAGTTTCCAGAGAGGCATCCCTGCACAAGCAAGGGATGAACTAAGAAATAGAATGATGAGAAATTCGAATGATGTATGGGATGAATTTTGAAATTCTGTAACTGTGCTTTGGAATATCTCCACTTAAAAGAAGAATCTTTGAAGTTCTATTTGTAGCTCAAATTGATATTATGTACTGGAATAGGGTGAAATTTAGAAAGCCTACGATTAAAAGAAAAGACCTCTGATTCTTGAGCATCTAAATTTAATGAAACATTAAAAAAACACATTGGGGGGGATCTTTCTTTTCCTTTCCTTTCCTTTCCTTTCCTTTCCTTTCCTTTCCTTTCCTTTCCTTTCCTTTCCTTTCCTTTCCTTTCCTTTCCTTTTCTTCTTTCCTTTCCTTCCCTCTCCCTTCCCTTTTTCTTCCCTCTCCCGTCCCTCTCCCTTTCCTTTCCTCTTCCTTCCTTTTCCCTTCCCCTTCCCCTTTTCTTTCTTTTTTCTCTTTTCTTTTTGTTTTTTTTCATCTTTGTCTCTGTCTTTGTCATTGTCTTTCTTCCCACCCCAAGAGATATTTTGTGTTAACCAGCCTAAATCTACTTCAGGTTGCAAAGAGTAGGTAACACAGAGTTAAATAAAATTCCCACCTTTGTTTTTTACTGTCCTAAGGCTTTTTTTTTTTTTTTTAAGATTGCATTTATTTGGAGAGAGAGAGAGAGAGAGAGAGAGAGAGAGCGAGCTTGCAGGAGAGAGTCAGGGAGGAGGGATGGGCAGGGGCAGAGGGAGAGGGAGAGACTCCCAAGTGAACTCTACACTGAGCATGTAGTGGATGCAGGGCTCTATCTCAGGAACCTGAAATCATGACCTGAGCTAAAATTAAGAGTCAGACACTTAACCGACTTAGCCACCCAGGCACCTCTGACCTAAGGCTTACCTTCATGAAATAAATTTATTTGGAAATAAAACTGTTTGGGTGCCTGGGTGGCTCAGTGGGTTAAAGCGTCTGCCTTCGGCTCAGGTCATGATCTCAGGGTCCTGGGATCGAGGCCTGCATCGAGCTCTCTGCTCAGCAGGGAACCTGTTTCCTCTGCTCTCTCTGCCTGCCTCTATGCCCACTTGTGATCTCTCTCTCTCTCTGTTAAATAAATAAATAAATAAATAAATAAATAAATAAATAAATAAATAAAATCTAAAAAAAAAAGAAATAAAACTATTTGAAAAATTATATGAAATTATTTTAGTGCTTCCTTTCAGTCTCAAAATTCCTGATGTAGATGATAAATTTATATGGTCACTTCATATATAAAGTTACTAGAAGATTGCCTCAGTGACACCCTAAGATGGTATGAGTCTGTCTAGAAGGCATTGACATAAGACACTGGAAATAGAGAAGTGAATAAAAAGCCTCTCTTTTTTTCAGTAGTTCACAGTTCAATGAGATAAAGTTATTCATAACTTAATGTTATTGGTTCTATGTTGGAGATATAAATAAGACATGCAATAGGCTAGAATGACTGGAGGGGGTATTGGAAATATATTGGCAACTTGGTTTTAGAAAGTTGGCCATCCTGCAGTGTATTTCTGAAAAGAAGGTGTTATATGGTGTCCAAGAAAAAGTGCACTGGATGTTGGTTAAGGGGAGTGCAAGAGGTAGGGCAATATGATTAGATCTTCCATGTTTGCTAATTGGTGTTCATGAGGTTAGGCTCCTACCCTCCCATTGAGACTGGCAGGTAGGGGGCTCAGCCTATATCTTGATGATTTTGTTTCAAAGCACTAGCTCTCAGGACCTTGAGAAAGACTTCCTAGGTTATAAAAGTGGCAAGAAGCTAGGAGGAGATTTATGTTTTAGAGAGATAGGCTAAAAATTTATAATTCCAAGTTTTCAAAAGTACATGGTCTAGGAAAAGGAAATCAGGGTCTTAAGGAGGAATAAACTTGTCTAAAGTTTAGTCAAACAGCACAATGTTAAGGCTATCTTAGAGAATGGACCTGAGTATCACTGTGTATCTGACTCAAAGGAACCCAAGGACAACTCACTTTTCTGGATTCATTCCTTAAGTGCTTTTCCTAGCTGGGACACTTTATTGTGGTCTGTAGGATAGATCCTGGTGAGGTTTTTTTGGCCATTTAAAGCCTAGTCACAAGACTTTAAGATTTAAAGTGTGAATAAATAAATACTTCTCATACTTCTATAGTCATTTTGGGAATAGGCTCTTTCCCTTGGACAGATAATTTCCAGGGTTCCTCTGCTAGGCAAGATCTTACCATTTCACACATTACAGTCAATGAACATGTACTTTTCTACAAATAGGATGACAATGAGAGGATCTAACATCTGGTTTACAAGAGATGGTGGCATACAGTAACTCCAAACTAAATTTAATCTATCCACTAAATCTTAGCTATGTTCCAGGGGAAGCATGCCTAAACCATTGTATTAGTTCCCAAAGTTTAGATGTCCAGTAAAGATGCTAAAAATGGTTGAGTATTTATATTTCATGTTTGAAAGCAAACCACATTTACCTAATGATATTTTAACATCTTTACCAATTGCCTTCAGTATGTTAAAAATGTAACCTTTTAACAATTACCTTTCTTTAGAAGGTGTTTTGTGCTAATTTAAGTTGAATAAGGAATAAAGTAGATAAGAATAAAATGAGGTGATGTAGTATTCCAGTTATACTTTTTGCTTTCCTTGCTGTGTGATTTTGCTTAAGTTCTTGAACTTCTGAGTTTCACTTTCTCCCTGATAAAATTGGAATATTGGCATTTCCCCTGCAGGGTTGTTCAGATGATTGGGGATTGGGTATGTTAAGTTTTTGAAACATAGTAAGTGCCCAGTAATCAGTTATTATTGATATCAAAGCTTCAGGTACAGTGTGATTATCAGAAGGGGGTGCTATTTCATACCTGCAAGGCAATAATGAATATGCACACAGGACCTTTGAGCTCAGATGTAGTCGATGAATTTCTGTATTCTTTTCCTCTTGCATACTAGAAAAAAAAGTATTTGAAGATGCTAATACCAAGTGATTACACTATACTCGTTTGTGCGTGGTGGGATCAGATCCCTGGCCCCTGAATTCCAAATCCAGAACATTTTCAAAGTCATCCAAAGACATACTGTCTCTCTCTTGTTTCAGTAATAAGTGGCACTAATCCTTGGCTAAAGTTTTGATATGCAGGGCCATAACTTAATAGCCACCAGTGAGGATGTTAGGGTGACTCTAGATGATTGATTCATTCATGTATGCTTGCATTCATTTATTCAAAAATTATATTGAGTCCCTGCTATCTAAACAACACAGTGGCAGATGTCAGGAATAGACAATAGCTCACTCTTACTAAGTCCTGCTCGTACCGGGATACGGTTTAAGAACTTTAATTTTTATCCATTTACTTTTCAGTACTTCTTATGAGATATATATTATTACTGTCCTCATTTACAGTTAAGAAAATTGAGTCAGAAATTAACTCACTTATGGTAATGTCAGCTAGAAAATACAGAATCCAAGCAATCTGGCTCTAAAGAACCCATGCTTTTGGACCCCACTCTGTGCTGTTTCTTCTCAATAATAAGCAAAATAGACATGGTACTTGGCTTTCACTAGTGGTGGTGAAGGAAATTAATCAAATATTCACAGTGAATTTATGATTGTGAAATAACATAGGGCACATCCAGCAGTAGGAACATTATGTATAGAGATCCTGACCTATAAAGGAACATAAAGGGTATGGAAAATTGGGTGAAGGCCAGAGTGAATGGAACACAGAGAACTAGGGGAGAAATGGTCTTAAGTAGTGCCAGAGAGGTAAGGCTCTTTGGCATCAGGCAGAGGCAGACCTGTGTACCAGTTCCAGCCTTGCCACTTTTTGGCTGGGTGCTTTGGTTAGGGACTTAACCTCTCTAAGCTTGTTTCTTTATTTGAGAAATAGACATAATCGTGGAATCTGCCTCACAAAGTTGCTAAAAGCAACAAATGAAATATTTCATGTGTAGCACTAAAAATAATGCCTGGCACATATGATACCTAAATAAAGTTTAGTTGTCATAGTTATCTTAAATACTAAAAATACTTAAAATTTTAATTCCTCATACTGAATATACTTCTTTTCTTTAACCTGATTTGATGTTCTGTAGTTATACCTTTTTTTCTTTTCCAAGAGAGAGGCCATGTGGGTAGAGGGAGGGGTAGAGGAAGAAGGAGTAGAATCTTAAGCAGGCTTCATGCTCACTTTCTGAGATCATGATGTGAGCCAAAATCAGGAGTCAGAGGCTTAACTGACTGAGCCACGCAGGTACCCCTGCAGTTTATACTCTTAATATCCATGGAGTAAGATGTGAGCTAAACTCTTCTGCCTTTTTTTTTTTTTTAGCAGACTTTGGGCTAGAAAAAAAATTATTTTAAAGATAGTGTATAATAAATTCCACTTGTCATGAAAACCCATTGTACTCCAACTCCATCACCTTCACTTTGTGCACACATGCCCAGGCGTGTGTGTGTGTGTGTGTGTGTGTGTGTGTGCGTGTGCGTGTGCATGCACACATGTACCATAGTGTGGACATTCTTCTATATACACTCCAGTTGGACCACACCAGTAGGACATAATCCAGGTCATCCATATTATTACCTCAAGCAGAGTTATGTTGAAACCCCAAATCACTGGCTTCACTGCTCTAGAGTGGCTAAAGCAACCCATCGGGAACCAGACAAATGCATTAATTTCTAAATTTAGTCTCAGTGATTATTCATAGCAGTGACTATCATTCTAAGGAATGCTGTGGGTTAGTGCACTGGATTGCCAAAGTAAGTGGCAGATTTCTTCCTTATACAAGACTGAGGTAGTTAGGGGATTCATAAAAATCAGTGGCAATAAAACTATTATTTGTTCCATGTGAGTAGAAGAAACAAGAATTTCTCTTGTGATGAAGAGGAAGGTAGTAATTATACTAGATTCACATGCCAAGAAGACAAGTGGCCCAAGTTGACCCAGTGGCAGAGGTAGTACAAGCCTATAGGGCAACCCTGAGCAACAGGCTTTTTCAGTGGATGGGAAAATCTGACGACTTTCTGTATAGGTTTTCATCTTATGGGGTCTTCTTTAATGAATACCTTAAGAAGAATTTATTGGTAGTCAGCACAAAGGAAGAATATGCAGAAGCAGCCAAGTAAATAAGTAAGGAGGGAATCCGAGGAAATAGAATTTCATAGGGAAGGAGTGCTAACAAAAAGGGCACCTGGGGAGATGCCAAAACAAGATTTGGCCCAGAGCTGTGTTATTAAGAAAAAATTTAGGTGCCTCTTTGGACAAAACTTCCCTCATTCTCTGTTCCCTGCAATCAGCCAGGCTGAGCCACTCATGAGGCTGATGTCATTTGACCAATTATATCATCTGAAGAGAACCCAGGAGTGCTATGAAAAAAAAAAATTAAACCATATATTAATGGTCTCTAATTGAGTGTCCAGTCTAATTAACAAGCTCTGCAAGTTCAAGAACTTCATAGTGCTACCAGGAAGATTTACATGTGGCTAATGCCCTCTCTGTCCCTATCTGCTCTCTACATCATGGGTTCAGCATGTAGCTGCTCATGTCTGTTTATGTCTCTGTGCTACCAGTCAAGTCATGGGAGAGAACATAGGGAACAGCTGATTTCATGGCCCCAGGTTCATGAGGTTAATCAGTAACTGCTCTCCATATGAGCAAGATGAAGTAGATATTTGGAATAACCAGCTGGGAACTTAAAGTAGTAATTTTAAATAGTAAACATTGTGTGGACCTTTGACATAGTTCCAGTGAAAGTGTACTGTCTTTTATTTTGTCGTATGGGAAAAACTTTCTTCCCATATGTTTTTTGGAAATTTCTGATTATTTTGTTTAGCCTTCTAAATTGTCCATTAAGTCAAATCAGTTTTTACCACAGTTATTATCAGTAGAGTATGAAAAAGTTGATAAATAGGGGGGGTTATTTATTTATTAAAATTTTTTTTATTATGTTAGTCACCACACAGTACTTCATTAATTTCCAATGCAGTGCTCCATTATTCATCATTTGCGCACAGTACCCAGTGCTCCTTACAATATGTGCCCTCCTTAATATCTATCACTGGGCTAACTCATCCTTCCACCACTCTCCCCTCTGAAACCCTCAGTTTGTTTCCCAAAGTACATAGTCTCTCATGGTCCATCTGCCCCTCTGATTCCCCATTCCTTTTCCACTTCCTTTTCCTTATGTCTTCCATGCTATTCTTTATGTTCCACATATAAATGAAGCCGTATGATAATTGACTCTCTCTGCTTGACTTATTTCACTTAGCCTAATAACCTTCAGTTCCATCCATGTCGATGCAAATGGTGGGTATTCATCCTTTTTGATGGCTGTGTATGATTCCATTAAAAAGTATGGAACACATCTTCTTTATCCACTTGTCTGTTGAAGGGCATCTCGGCTCCTTCCACAGTTTAGCTATTGTGGTTTTTAATTGCTTTTATATAACTATTTTAAAAGTGAATACAATTTAAAAAAGTGAATATGATTTTTATAGAAATCTTTTACTGTTGATAATATTTGATGTACCATTAAATTGAAGATAATGGACATTCTTGTTTTTAAAAGGGGCTGTAAGTCTATTGGCAATTTGAACTTCATTCTTTTTGAAATGTGTTCTTACTGATTAATTCAATTTTGAATCAAAGTAATTTATCACTTTTATAAATTAAGTGCTTTCTCTTTCCTCTCAAACAATGAAGTTGTTAATCTAATGGTGCTGCAATATAATGATCTCTCTCAAAGGAACACTCCAGGTGGTTTAATTCTGATATGCTGCCAGAGCTCAGGAAATTTGATTAATTTACAGTATTCATATAAGTGACCTGTAAAATTATGACAAAAAGCACTGTAATTTGCCAAAGTGATTGGTTTTCATTACTCTGTCCAAAAGATCATTTCAATAATCTGGATAATACTATAAGATGAAGAGATCTTTACAGGTTCTTTCCATGACTCAGTTACTTGTGATTTTGCCTGTTATTATTATAAATGTTGTTGACAATGATAGAGTCCATTTTGGGAATTGCTATATGCCAGGCACTATATTTAGAAACTGATACTGGGTAGTATTGAAGTATATTGGCTTCATGAATGAAGATGACACCATCCTGTATAGGATTATTACTATAATAGGGAGTTTATGAACAGTTCACTAAGCAGAGTTTTCAGAAAATGAAATTAGTGAAAAACAGAGCAAATCTACTTAAAAAAATTAAGTCCAAGGGTCACCTGGATAGCTCAGTTGGTTAAGAATCTGCCATCAATTCAGGTCATGATCCCAAAGTCCTGGGATTGAGTCCTGCATTGGGCTCATTGCTCAAGCAGGGAGCCTGCTTTTACCTCTGCCTGCCTTGCCTCTTCTCCCTGCTTTTGCGCGCTCTCTCTCTCTCTGATAAATAAATAAACAAACGAATGAATGAATGAATAAATAAATCTTTAAAAAGTTCAAAAGCCATTACTTGTGAAAAAGAAGAAAAAATGGAATTTTGGCTTGAATTGTTCAAATAATACCACTAATATTCCATTTCAGTTTTTTTTTTTACATACGTATGCCATTTGTCAAGTTGGCAACTTTAAAGTGTTAAATTACCTGATGGAATTTATTTTTGTTTGATGATGTGCTGAGAACTCATGCAATTCAGTAGTTATAAGTTGGTTAATCATTCACCTGCTGTCTGGAGTAATTATTATATATTTTGGGCAATAACTTAAATGGCTACCCTACATATAGTTATCATTAAAATATTTGAAATAATTATTAGTAAGCTTCTACATGTTAAGATTGAATACTGTAAGCAAACATAAAATGGTAACAATATTACTGTACTTTTTCCAGTGTGATTTTACTAACATAATTCCATTGAAATTCAAAATTAATGAGATGTGGACAAGTAATATTCTTTTTTAGAGGAAGACCCTGATGTTCAGAAAACTAATACCTGATCTAGGTTACCTGAGACCTAATCAACAAAGTTGACTACTTGGCTCCACATTCAAAACTCTTACCTTTCCCTTTACCCTTTTGTCTGCTTCATCCTTGGCAGATAACTGGCAAGACAGTGAACTTCTATGAGAAAGAAAACAAAAAGACCAGGAGTGGACAAAATTTTGCATAGAGAAACAAGGCAGAGGATTATAAGTGAAGGGAGGGAAAAATAAAACAAGAGGAAACTAGAGAGGGAGACAAACCATAAGAGGCTATCAATCTCAGAAACAAAAGTGTTGCTGGAAGGGAGGGGGGCTGAGAAGGATGAGGTGGCTGGGTGATGGACATTGGAGAGGGTATGTGCTATGGTCAGTGCTGTGAAATGTGTAAGACTGATAAGTCATAGACCTGTACCCCTGAAACAAATAATATATGTTAATTAAGAAAATGTTATCAGTAAAACTATGAACCATACTACTATCACAGTGTATACAGAAATGATAAATGTGTTTTGGTTCTATTCATAGAGTCTTTGATTAGAACACAGTTCCTTTTCTGTTCCCTTCCCATCCTGTTATTTATTCAATAATTGTTGATGTCTGAAGATCAGGGGATCCTAGTACAAAACCCTAACCATGAGAAATTACATTATGGTACATTACACAAGTTACATTATTATGTTTTGCCCTTTTTATTCCTACTTGACTTCATAATTTTTTACTTCCATGATGATTTCAGAGTTTTATAAATTGAAATACCTACTGTCTATAAGCAAATCTAGGGCTGCCATTAAGCAAATAGGAGCAATTACCAGTCACAGTTTTTCTTACTACATTCTCTTTTCATTCTCTGGTTAGAATATGTTGTTTTTGGTGTCTAATTGTGTATAAATAGAATTGGTGTGAGTAGATAATTTTCTCATATTTTAAAATAAGTTTTAATGAGCATTGAAATGTTTTTACCTGTCACAGTGGACCAATAAGACAACAGTCAGTTGTCTTATGTATTTTCTTTCAACTAAGCATAGAGATACTAACAACATTTAGACACAAATTTTAAATCATTTGGATTTAGGGATATATTCGAACTTTTGCCTGTATGAAACTTAATTGGCATAATTAAAAGAAGTGGTATAAAATCTGAGATGCTACAGAAGTACAGAATGTAAGGAATGCAGCAGACCTGTATACCCTGCCTATTGATGACTAGATGCCTTCCTATTAAAGACAGGGGAAATAGATGTCATCACTGTATTGTGGTGACCTTTTTCCTTACTTAAGGAATAACTCCCTATTAAAATAATTAGGTAAAAACTAAAAATTAAAGCTCTAAATGTGATGGAATACTCCAGGATATTAAAAGAAAGGAGCAAACTAAATTCCAGGCTTAATATGATAAATTGTTTTTTTGGATTGTTTCTCTTGTTACTAGCCTGGAAAACTAAATTTGAGTATTGTGGAGTAATCTGTCACCGTACACATTCATGACACTGTTTTGCTTCTGCTGTGATTTGGGGGTAGTAACATTAACTGTATTTTGGTTCAGGAGTGTATTAAAAAGATGGAATACAGCTCTTGGGGTAAACTATACAATGTCAAATAATTCAGTTAATTAAATAAAAAGATCTGATCTCTCAAATAGGGTAAAAAGCAAAATTATTCTTTCTTGTTAATCATTTCTCAGTTGACTGTGTTTGGTTCATTTTAATCCAGGCTAAAGAAGAAGCAATAAGAGAAAAGCTGCAGGAGATATGAAATAATTTCTAACTCATCAGGAGAGGTAAGTAAATGCAATGATATTAAGTAATATCCGGAAAGGGAAAGAAATGGACACTTTTGCAGAGCCCATGTGATGCTAAAGAAAACTTTACATTTTATAAAAATGAAGTGTATTGCAAGATGTGTGATTTACAAGATGAAAGAAAACAAAAAGAAGAGAAATATATGTTTATGATGGCATCAGCTCTAGAAAAAATGTTGGTGACCATTTTGTTCTATTTCTGTGCATAAACTGTAGGTTACCTACTTTTTGGTAGGTATGTGCAACTCTAAATGTTCTTAGTTTATCATTTTAGCAGTGTTAGATTTTCATGTTACTTTAATAAACCTCTTTAATTCCTGCACAGTATCTCTTTTAGAATATCTACAAGGGTTATGTAGTCATCCCCTAATGTTTAGATTTTTTTCTCATTAAACAAAAATAAATAATGATACGTAGATATATAGGGTGAATAAATTGAAGTACATAACACAACATTCCCTGATACACTTGTTCTTGACACTTTTGGAAGATCTGCACTGTAATTGGTAGTGAATGCAGGTACCTATTTTGATCTGCCATTTAATGTTGTGGCCTTTTATTCTTTCTTATTTGCATCAGTTATTAATTTCCTGATTATCTAATTTCATGGTCATGGGATATTTTTCACCCTTTAATATGTCTTCTTAAATTTTGTCATTCATAAATAGCCTATTCTCTCTTTTTTCCCATAGTGTTTGAAGGAACACTCTGCCTACTTCAACCTTTACCCTTCTCAGTCACCTGTATTCTAAGAATTTTCCCTGGGAAACCTGAGTTTGTCTAATTTGACTAACTTTGACTTCCGATCTCTTTTCTAATTGCCAGTAAATTAAGATAATACTTGTTATTTTTTGAGTTTCCATTTCTGTCCTAGAACCTATAAAGTCTGTCCAGATATTTCTTCTTAATAAACATGAACTGGGACTTCTACAAATTCAAATATATATAGTTAAATCTTCTATTTCCTTTCACCAAAACAGGAAAAAGAAGAAAAAGGGAATCATCTGTTTTGATCTTTGTCTTACTTTAGCTTTGTGTTGTTTCATTCAACTCTTTCCAGAAAATATCCATATACAATTACTAGTAGAAATAATATTCCTACTTAAACTGTTTTTAAAATTTTTAATTTCTCCATAGCCATCTTTGGAAACTAGTTCCGTGCACCTCCTCTCCTCCCACCCCCACGGTCCCACACACACTATAGGAGACAAGAAGCAATTCCATTTGCCTCTGAAGAATCTCTGAAAATTCTTGTGTTCTTGTAAGAACAATTTTTATAATGCCTTTGAAATAAACATTCTGGTGAAGTCCAAGGATCTTCAACAAATAGCAACAAACAGAACAAATTTCAGCAAATAAAGCAGGGGTCAAAGTCTAATTGCATCTAAATTCATATTGTACCATTGGCACCAGTGGCATTTCTTTGGCCTCTTCTAAAGACAGTGGGTGTTGTTCAGATTGTTAGTTTTAATTTGTTCTGATGTGTTTTCATTGGGTATTTGTACAGAGGTGGCAAAGGGAAACAGTCTCTGGAGGCAGAACAAATGGTGAAAAGTGTTTTTTGAGTCCCTTCCAGTGGCAGCCAGTTTGATATCCCTTAGGAAATGTTTCTTGACAATAATTATAAGAAAAACACCAACATTTCATTTCCAAATGTTTGACAAAATGGAAACTCTACTGTTTGCCAGGAAAATAGAACCAGTGGACCCTTTAATCTCTGTTTAATGGCGTTTTAAGAAAAGGCTAAAAGGAAAGAATACGTGAATTGTGCCTCACATAGTCTGCAGAGTCAATCTAACAGACACTCTGGATTTGTCAAATCACACATTATTATTATTATTATTATTATTATTATTATTATTTTGAAATTTGGGGAAATTGTGGCTTATTTTTTTATCTTTCCTGCCTCTCATTAATTCATTGATTTTCTTTGTTCTTTGCTCTTTATTCTAGTTGCTTGGAAATTATACATTTAAAAATCTTGTGGTGGTTTTTAGATATAAACAAATTTCAAATATATATTTTGATACCAAGCTAGCCTGAAATTGTGACATTTCCAAACAGTTCGATAAAATTAGCACATGGAACTGAAATTACTGTCACAGTTCTTGGAGTCTATTCTTTTTCCAAGTAAATGTTATGAGAATGTGGCAGGAAGAAAAGTGACCACAACAATTGGCACATTTAGTTATTTTTCTAGCTTTTAAAGTTTATTTTAAATAAGAAAGGCAAAAATATAGGCCAGAAACAAGCACCACCCAACCAATAAAGCACATTTAAAAAAAAATTCAGTGACTTCAGTCCTCTGTTATTTTCTGCATCTTTGCCCCCTTTCTTTTCCATTTCCTTCTCTATTACACTTGATAATAACAGATAAACAAGATATGCTAACTGAATGTGAGTCAAGATAAAGCTTTTTCCATAAATCGCAAATCATATATTATCATTCCGCAAAGCTCCTTTATTTGCTCTATATAACATTTGACTGGGAACTTCTTTTTCAAGTCTGATAAATATTTGGGATCAATAGACAACTATTTAGTTTGAAATTTTATTGCATCACAAATTAGCATTTAACACTCATTTATCTAGTCAGCTCATAATTAATGAGTTCATTTTGTGTTAGAATTATTGTCTGAATCTTCATAAACCCAAGTACCACTGTTCTCAGCATACTTGATAAGCCTTTAAACTTTGCAGGTGAGTTATTCACTGCTTGTCACCAGGGTGATCTCACAGTTCTGCTTTATCTTCTGTCACTTTGATATGAAATCTATTCATGGCCCTCCTTTGTTTTTAATACCATATTGGATGATAATTTTTTGTGGTAAAAAAAAAAAGAACTTGAATTTCAAGATGCCATTCTTAATTCCATGTGATGAATATTTACTGGAGTTGCTATTTAGATGTCTCAGAGGATATTCAAATTAATTTGATGTAACATGGGGAGACTAGCAAACAACATCATTAGCCTTGGAAAAAAACACTGATTAAAATAACTGAAATCAAACACAAGCCAAAAAAAGGATAGAAAGGGTAACACTTTCTCACAAACTTGTTTTGGAAATTTCTGCAAAAAATTCTGACCATTAGTCAGCAAAGCAATGTTTTTCAGATTGTTTTGGTTACTTATACATTCACCCAGTAAAATCATACTTTTATTTGTTTTTTTTTAAGTTGGTACATGATGACAGCCTTGTTCTTCTAGCAGGAACAGTATTTTTCTGTTCTCCATGCTCCTTCACTTTGTGTTACAGACATTTATAATTATCAGGGAAGTACAAAATAAATGAATTCAACCTAAAAAAATTGTAAGTTGTAGAATCATAGATGGACATTTTGAAAATATGGATTAATTGGAAGGGGCTCCAAACTGATAGAAATATTAAGTCAGTGCCAAAAATATGAATAAAATTCTGTGCCAGTGTTGCAATGTTAGGTTTATTTTCAGTTATTCAATAAACATTTCCTGAATATGTAGAAAGATCCTGCTACTGTGCGTATGTTGGGACTAGAGAAATGAATAAGTCACGGCTTCCATTCTTGAAGAGTTCAGTGTAAATGTCGGGAAGTATTCATCTAACTTTTAGTCCAAGTTGGAAGTCTGGTACCATAGTTTTATAGTCCTTTTCTTTGTATAACTTCGATTTTATTTCCTATAGAGCATCACACATTAAATTGATTTCACCAAATGTTCTTGAGACAACTAAGTACTATGATGGTCTTTTTCTGAAACTATTACCCATGGCCAGTTTTCTTTTAAATGTACAGTGGGAAGTCCTTAAAATTGTGTTTAATGATTATCCGATCAAGGTGGCCCATTGAAAATGTGCCATTACCATTTCTCATTATACAGTAAATTAAACAGGATAGGCATCTACCTCATTGGGCATTGGGATAAAAGAGAACAAGCAGAGCCCAAGGTAATACCAAAATGAAAATAAAGAAAAGAGAAAGGAAAAGCAGGTGTATTTGGTGTTCTCCCCAGTAAAAGTTAACCCTTATTTCATCTTAGATCCTCCATCTTGCATGCTTACTCCCCATCTATTTGCCAAAAAAAAAAAAAAAAAGAGTCCCAGTTACACAGAGTGAAAATTCATCCCTCTCATTGATAAAGAAGCCCACCGTGGAAACTAGTGTCAGAGTCCATATGATATGACAAGCACTGATCTAGGCACGAGATACTCAGTCATGAACAAACCAAACAAGGTCTTTTGTATCAAAGAGTTAAAATTTAGAGGATACAAACAATAAATAAGCAAACTAAGAAATTTTACAGATTCTGATAAATGTTACATAAGAATAAAATGCAAGTGAGATGCTAGGGAGTTACAGGGACATCATTTTTATGTGGGGTGAACAAAAAAGTCTCTGTGATGATGTGAGCTCTAAGTTGCAGTCTGAAAAAAGTTATAAGGCAGAGCATTCCAGGCAGAGGAATAATACATGGGAGGGGTGGGGGAAGTAGTCCTTGAGGAATTCAAATAAAGCCAGTGTGAATGGAGCATAATGAGAAAGCGGATGAGTTATGTCAGGTGAGGCAGGGTTTCATAAATCTAGAAGTGCCCCGTGCAACAACATAGAGTCTGCATTACATATATATATGTATTTTTTTAAAGATTTATTTATTTATTTATTTGAGGCAGAGAGTGCCAGCTTGGGAATGGGGGAGCAAAGGGAGATGAGAGAGAAAATCCTAAGCAGACTCCCTGCTAAGTGCAAAGCCCAACCGGAGGCTCCATCCTAGGACCCTGAGATTATGACTTGCACTGAAACCAAGTCAGATGCTTAGCTGATTGAGCCACCCAGACGCCCTATGGATTGTATTTCTTATCAGTGATGTTCCATTTGAGATTTTATCCAGAAGGTGGCATCATCTGGTTTTTAGATTTTACAAGATCAATTTATCTTCTGTGTGGAAAATGACTTAAATATGGGCAAAGTAAAAGAAGAGAAACCAGTGATTTGTGACAGCGGTCTAGACAAGAGTGATGGTACATTGGACCAAGGTAGTGGAATGATTCTCACCTTTCCTTTTCAAATATTTATTTTTGATATCAGTTACACTTCTTTTTGTTCGTTGTTGTTGTTAAGGTAGAAGCTGAATCCATAGTTTTAATATCTTTTTATATATCAACAAATGTTTAACCTATAAATTTCCCTCTAAATGATGCTTTAGTTGTATTATATAAATTTTGATGTGTTCTGTTTGTATTTTCATTGAAGATAGTTTTTCTTTTCATTTTTATAATCTTTCACCCGTAGATTATTGAGAATTAAGTTTTCTTAGTTTCTGAGTATTTGGGGATATCCTTCTATTATTGATAATTATTTTGGTCAGTGAGCATACTTTGTATGACCTGAATTATTTAAAATTTTTTGAGATTTGGTTATAGATTAACTGGGAAATATTCCGTGTGTAGCTGAATACAAAATATATTCACTTGTTGGGGGAACATTTTATTGATAATCAAGCAGTTCAAGTTAGTTGATAATGCCATTCACGCTTCCGGATTTTTTATTTCTTCTATTAATTATTGAAAGTGAGCCATTAAAATCTCTCACCTATAGAGGTGCCTGGGTGGCTCAGTCAGTTAAGCGTCTGCCCTGATCAGGGCTCAGGCCCTGATCTCAGGGTCTTGGGATTGATCCCTGTGTCAGGCTTTCTCCTGTGCAGGGAGTCTGCTTCTCCCTCTCCCTCTGTGCTTGCTCTCTTGCTGTCTCTCAAATAAATAAGTAATCTAAAAAAACCCTTCTGACCTGTAAATGTTGATTTGTCTATTTTTCTTTAAAATTCTATCAGTTACTGCTTCATGAATTTTAATTGATAAATTAAAATTGATAACTTTGTCATCAGATACATAAATGTTTAAAATTAGGTCCTCTTGATAAATTCACCCCTTTATAATTATGAAATGACCTTCTTTTTCCCCAGGTTATGCTTTTGCTCTTTAATCTACTTTGTCTAATATTAATATAGCCTCTCTAGTCTGTGATTACTGTTAGCTTAACATTAGATAACTTTTACCATTGGTTTTCTTTTAACTTCTTTGCAGTATTATATTTAAGGAGTATTTCTTGGACAGCATATAGGTATCACTTTTTTATACAATTTGACAGTCCTTTCTCCACCCTCATTATTTCCCTTTAATCATTTTTTTCCATTTAAAAATAATAATAATTCCAATGTAGTTGACATGCAATGTTATGTTAGTTTCAGGCATTCACTATGTGATTTAGCAGATCCTTATATCACTCAGTGCTCAGCAACATAAGTGTACTCTTTTTTTTTTTTAAGATTTTATTTATTTATTTGACAGAAACACAGCGAGAGAGGGAACACAAGCAGGGGGAGTGAGAGAGGGAGAAGCAGGCTTCCCGCTGAGCGGGGAGCCCAACATGGGGCTCGATCCCGGAGACCCGGAACCGAAGGCAGTCGCTTAACCAACTGAGCCACCCAGGCACCCCAACATAAGTGTACTCTTAATCCTTTTCCACTCTTTCACCCGTTCCCCCACCCTCTCCCCTCTGGTCACCATCTTTTTGCTCTCGATAGTTAAAACTCTGTTTTTTGCTTTATCTCTGTCTTTTTTCCTTCGTTCACTTGTTTTGTTTCTTAAGTTTCATATGTGAGTGAAATCATATAGTATTTGTCTTTCTCTAACAGGCTTATTTCACTAAACATTGTGATCTCTAGATTCATCCATGTTGTTGCAAATGGCAAGATTTCATTCTTTTTTTTATCACTGAAATAATGTTACATTGTGTATATACACCACATCTTCTTTATTCATTCATCTTATCAAAGGATATGCCATTTATTTCCATCATTTAGCTATTGTAAATAATACCATAAGGGTGCATATCCTTTCAAATTAGTTTTTATATTCTTTGGGTAGATATGCAGTCGTGTAAATACTGGATCATAGGGTGTTCTGTTTTTAATTTTTTTGCAGAACCTCCATACTGTTTTCCAGAGTGGCCGCTCCAGCTTGCATTCCCACCCAGTAGTGCAAGAAGGTTCCTTTTTCTCCACATCGCCACCAACACTTGCTTCTTTTCTTTTTGATTTTAGCCATTCTGACAGATGTGAGATGAGATCACATTATGGTTTTAATTTTCATTTACTCTGATGATGAATGATGTTGAACATCTTTTCATGTGTTTGTGACCATCTGGATGTCTTCTTTAGAAAAATGTCTGTTCATGTCTTCTGACCATTCTTATTGGATTATTAGCTTTTTTGGATATTGAGTTGTATAAGTTATTTATAGATTTTGCATATATCATTTGTAAATAGTTTCTTCTATTCTTTAGGTTGTCTTTTAGTTTTGTTGGTGGTTCTCTTTGTTCTGCAGAAAAGCTTTTCATTTTGATGTCTTTCCAATAGTTTATTTTTGCTTATGTGTCCTTTGCCTCAGGAGATATATCTTGGAAGATGTTGCTACAGCGTTGTCAGTGGAATTATTGCCTGTGCTGTCTTTTAGGACTTTTCTGGTTTCAGATCTCACATTTAGGTCTTTAATTTATTTTGAGTTTACTTTTGTGTATGATGTAAGAAAGTGGTCCAATTTCATTCTTTTGCTTGTGGCTGACCAGTTTTCTCAGCATCATTTGTTGAAGAGACAGTCTTTTTTCATTTGCCTGTCCTTGACTCCTTGACTTCTTGATTTAATTGACCATGTAATTGTGGGTTCATTTCTGTTTTTTCTGGTTCTGTTCCATTGATCTATGTCTGTTTTTTTGCCAGTACCATACTGTTTTGATTATTAAAGGTTTTAATATATCTTCAAGTCTGGAATTGTGATACTTCAGTTTTGTTTGTTTGTTTGTTTTTTTCAAGATTGTTTTGGCTATTCAATGTCTTTAATGGTTCCATACAAATTTTAGGATTATTTTTTCTAGTTCCATGAAAAATGCTGTTGGTATTTTGATAGGGGCATGGAATGTCTTTCCATTTCTTTGTGTTGTCTTCAATTTCTTTCAGCACTGTTTTACAGTTTACAGAGAACAGGTCTTTCATCTCTTTGGTTTATTACTAGATATTTTATTACTTTTGGTGCAATATACAAGGGATTGTTTTATTAATTTCTCTTTCTACTGCTTCATTATTAGTATATAGAAATGCAACAGATTTCTGTGCATTGATTTTGTATTCTAAAATTTTAATCCATTTATCAGTTCTGGTAGCTTTTTGATAGAGTCATTAGGTTTCTTAAATATAGCATCATGTAATGTGCACATAGTGAAAGTTTTGCTTCTTTCTTGCCAATTTGATTGCCTTTTATTTCTTTTTGTTGTCTGATTGCTGTGGCTAGGACTTTCAGTACTATGTTGAATAAAAGTGGTGAGAGTGGACATCCTTATCTTGTTCCCAGTCTTAGGGGAAAACTCAGTTTTTCACCATTGAGTATGATGTTAACTGTGAGTTTTTCATAAATGGCTTTTACTATGTTGAGGTATGTTCCCTCCAAACCAACTTTGTTGAGGGCTTTTATCATGATGTTGTACTTTGTCAAATGTTTTTCTGCATTTATTGAAGTGATCATATGGTTTTTATTTTTTCTCTTATTGATGTGATATATCACATCAGTTGATTTGCAAAGATTAGACCACTTTTGCATCCCTGGAATGAATCCCACTTGATCATGGTGAATGATTTTTTTAAAATATATTGTTGGGTTGCTAATATTTTGTTGTTTTCATCGGAGATATTGGTATTGATTCTCTTTTTCTGTGGTGTTTTTATATGGTTTTTGTGTCAGAGTAATGCTGGCCTCATAAATAAATTTGGAAGTTTTCCTTTCTCTTTTGTTTTTTTGGAATAGTTTGAGAACAGGTATTAACTCTTCTTTAGATGTTCGGTACAATTCATCTGTGAAACTATCTAGTCCTGGACACCTTTAACAAGGTGTGAGCCAGTCTGCTTGCAAAGTGAACTGCCTCTGCTGCTGCTTGGACCAGGACTGTTTGGGCCCATCCACAAAGCATGTGTAGGTATTGGGGCTTCCACAGAGCTCTCTGCTGGCACCAGATCAGACCAAGGCCCCACAAAGTGTACAGGTGGGAAGATATTGTATTGGCAAGGTTTGCTCCAGTCTTCTGGGGGAGGGGACTGAAATGCCCAGGACTGAGGCACAGGTGACTAGAAATGGCAGATTCATTTGTGCTTGAGGGGCATGAGGGCAGGACTTTGTTAGGTAGTGAATATAGGTGCCCTGCAGCCCCCCCACAGGTGTCTGTGTATTTGTGCTGGGGATCTAGGTAGGTGAATGGTGCCTGCCACCTCCTTTGTTCCTGGAGGAATTTCCCTGTGAATCTTGCCCCTCCAGGTACTCTCTCAGATGAGTAAATAACCTTCTGTCCTGTGTGTCCCAGGCATTTTTAAAATTGCTGTTTCTATACTTTATCTCTGCAGGGTATTTTTGTGCCATCTCTTTAAGGGCAGGGACTCAGCTTCTTATCTCTCTTGTGGCTCTCCCAGAAATTTGAGTCTGTAAGTCCCACTGGTTATAAGAACTCATGAAATTTGGCTCCTCTTGTTTTCATAGCCATGTTATGGAATTCATCTTCCCTGTATGGACTGCTCAGTGTGATAGTCTGTTTCTCTCACTTACTGTACTGGGGGCTTGCTCCCTCCTATGGCCACTGTCCACTTAACTCCCCCACTACATCTCTGCCATTTCTACCTCTTCATTGTGTCTTCTTCTCTACCTTTAGTTGTGGAGTTTGTCAATCTTCGTGTGGTTTTCTGGGTTATTTACAGTGATGTGAGTGTTATATAAGTGAATCCTTGGGACCAGGTGAAACTTAGGGTCCTCTGGCTTTGCCATCTTTCCAACCTCCAATCCCTTGACAGTCCTTGCTTTTTGATGGGAATGATTAGATTATTTAAATTTAATGTGCTTATTAATATGGTTAAGTTTAAATCTATCTTGCTCTTAATTTTCTATTTCTAGTCTGTTTATATTTCTCTTTGTTCCTCTCTGTCTTCTTTGTTCTTTTTTAATTCTGTTTCTCTTTGTTATTTTACCAGCTATGACCTTTTTGTGGTATTATGCTTGCAGCTGTTTTGGGGATATATAGTATATACTATTAATTTATCACACTTAACTAACAAGTAGCTATTATGGCACCTCCCATATAATGCATGGACCTTACAACTGGATATATCCATTTCTCCTTGTCTGGCTTTTGTACTTTCATTGTCATATATTTTCCTTCTCCGTGTGTCTAAAGTCCACAGTACATTGTTATTCCTTTTGCTTTAAACTCTCAGTAATCTTTTAAAAACATGAAATAATAAGAATGTATTTTATTTATACTCATAGTTATTTCTGTTTTCTCTCTTTGTGTAGATTTATATTGCATTTGGTTATCTTTTATTTATATCTTTATCTGGTTATTCTTTAAACATTTCCTTTACTGCAAATCTTTTGGTGATAATTCTTTTGGATTTTGTATGATGAAAAAACCCTCAGTTTTTCTTATCTTTTAAAAATATTTGTGGGGAGTATAAATCTAGGCAAGTTTTCCCCCACTCCACCTCAGTACTTTAAGATGTTATTCCACTGTCTTCAGGATTGCCTTATTTCCAGTGAGTTGTATGCTGTCATCTATATTTCCCTTTTCATGTATACATACTGTATATTTTTCCCTCTGGTTGGTTTTAAGATTATTTCTATATCTCTAGTTTTAAGCAATTTGATTAGAATGTGTTCTGATATAGTTTTGCTTCTGGTGTTTTGAGCTTTCTGGATCTGTGTGATTTATAGTTCTAATTGAGTTCGAAAATTTTCAAAAATTATTTGTTCAGGTATATATTTTTCCTCCTCTTCTTTAGGAACTCATAGCGCATATATATAAAGCAATTCAGAGTTGTTCAGTGGCTTCTTCACACACTGTTTCATTTATTTTTAGTCATTTGTTCTCTGTATTTTCTTTTGTACAGTTTTTTGTTGTTGTTGTTTTTAAGTTCACCAATCTTTTTGACAGTATTTTCCAATTTGCCATTAATCACAGCCAGCACATAAATATTTTTATCTTTGGCGTTGTTATTTTCATCTCTAAAAGTACAATTTAGGTTTTTTTAAAAAATACATATTTCTCTTATCTCTTTTTAAGTCGATATTTCCCATAGCTTTGTTGTTGTTGTTGTTGTTGTTGTTTTGAAGATACAAAGTAGTTATAGAATTCTTTTATGTTCTTGTCTCCTGGTTTTATCATCTATGTTATTGCTCTGTCAGTTTCAGTTGATTTTTCTCCTTATTAAACACCATTTTCCTTCTTTCTTGCCTATCTTTGCCAATAATTTCTTATTGAATGCTAGACATTTAATTTTATCTTGTTTGGCACTGCGTATTTTGTGTTGCATTTTTGTATTTCTTATATTTTTGTATTTGAGATTTATCACTTTGGCTGGAGCAAGACCAGTATTTATTCCCTCTACTTTTTTCCCAATGGTCCTTTCTCTGTCTTCTTATAGTTTCATCACACACATGTGTTAATCAGTCCTTAGCTGAAGCCTTCAGGGGAAACCTGTCCAGTTTCTGGAGTTTCTGCTGGTCCAACCCTCTTGTCTCTGGATTTCTATCCTCTGTACTACAGCTGGGTAGGACTCCCCAGTCACAGCTGTCACTTCATCTCAGGGGACTAAAATCCTACTGATTTCCCACTCCTCGTACATGATTTTTTTCTCTAGGAACTAAATCCTCACAGCTCTTGGCCTCAGCTCATTTATTTCTTGCCTTGCAGGAATTATTGTCTTTTCTTTCCTAATGCATTATATATTTAAAACTGTTCTATATATATTATGTGATTTTTAACTTGTTTCTTATTATTTGGTAAGTCTGGCTAGAAGTAGAAATCCAGTATATTTTTCTTTTGTTCTAATCTGTTGGGTGCTCTGCAACCAGGGCTTGATTTTTTTTTTTTTTCATCAATTTTGAAAGTTTTCCACCATTACTTTTCCACTGCTGTCTCCTTTTCTTCTGCCACTCCAGTTACACATATACATATATTGTACTTTTTCTCTATGTCCCCTTGGTCTTTTACTCTTCTATATTTTTCTTTACTTATTTAAAAAATTCTCCATACTTATTTCTAGAAATTTTTTGACATATTTTCTAGTAAGTGAATAATTATTTTTCTAATATGCTGTGAAACCTGTATTTAGAGTTACTACTTTCGAGATTGTGTTTTTCATTCTAGAATTTAGACTTTTCCATTTTCTCCTCTTATTTTTTCTTTTTATCTCCTTGAACATTGTAAATATATTTATTTCAGTTATTTCTGGTACATTAATTATCTGTATTCCCTGAGCATTCATTTTATTATATATTGTTTCTCTTATGTATTTATGCTTTTTATTCCTCATATGCCACTTTAATTTTTCATGAGAGTCCTACATGGGATATGAATACAAAATATAGAAACAGTTTTAAACCTTGGATCATGTTCTTCCTTCAGAAAAATTTATTTGCTTCTGTCAGGTAGTTAAGGTAAGTCAAAGTTACAGAGCTAGTATGCCTCCCCGTTTATGTTTATTCCCATGTTACTGATCCCAGCACAGATAATAATATGTCAGGTGCTTCTTTCTGGTGTGTCTGACTCTAATTTTTTCCAGTGGCATTAGTTGTCAAAATCATAGGTTAACTTTTTAGCTCCTCTTCTTAATTTAGCAAACAGCATTTGAAGAAATGCAGTTTCTTTTTTTTTTTTTTTTTTTTTTAAAGATTTTATTTATTTGACAGAGGGAAACACAGCCCTCCCTTCCTAGGGAACACAAGCAGGGGGAGTGAGAGAAGGAGAAGCAGGCTTCCCGCCGAGCAGGGAGCCCGATGTGGTACTTGATTCCGGGTCTCCTGGATCATGACCTGGGCCGAAGGCAGTCGCCCAACCAACTGAGCCATCCAGCCACCCCAGAAATGCAGTTTCAAATGCTGAACTAAACTTCATGGCCTTCTTTTGGGTCATGGCCTCAATTTTTTTATTGCCTTGTTGGGTCTCCAGTACCTTCAGGCAAACATTTTAAATATTTTGTCTACTTACTAATTGTTCTCAATGGGACTGTTGGTTTGAATTATCTTACTTGTGATTACTGAAAGAGGAAGTTCCAGTCTGATTCTTATCTTGTTATATGAGTACATAGCCCTTTGGTAAAAATAAAAATAATTTATAATTAAATTATTTCTGAAATAAGTAAATTTTATTTGAACAGAAGTAAGAAACCACGCTAAATTCTAGTACAAGTAAGAGACATGAAGAAAATATTATTGGAGAAATGAACAAAATTAGAAAAGATAATCGGCAATAAAGATCCATAATTTTGAGAGGGGCTAAACTTTTTATAACAATTTTTATATTAGTAAACATAGTTTTGACATAACAGTAAAAATAAGTTTATGTCCCCAATGCTATGCTATGCTTTTATTAGAGGTAACAGTTTGAGCCTGAGCTGATTTAATGTAGTAGAAATTTATGTGTATTGTATGTTGGTCAGTTTAAACTCTAAGAGGAATTAGGAGAAATGAAAGCTTGGGAGAATGGTCAGAATTAGGAATATATAGGAAGATTACTTAAAAGTTTATAATGGAGGGGCACCTGGGTGGCTCAGTTGGTTAAGCAACTGCCTTCAGCTCAGGTCATGATCCCAGGGACCCGGGATAGAGTCCCACATCGGGCTCCCTGCTCGGCGGGAAGCCTGCTTCTCCCTCTCTCACTCCCCCTGCTTGTGTTCCCTCTCTGGCTGTGTTTCTCTCTCTCAAATAAATAAAATCTTTAAAAAAAATTTTATAATGGAAAAAAAAATTTTTAGTAATGGAGGTTCATTAGGAAATATGTATATGAGCTTACTATTTTAGTAAGAAGCACATTTTTCAGCAGTGTCACCACAGAGAACCAACAGGGTGTAAAATACCAGCAGTAAATATGGAGGATGAAATATAGTATTCATAGGTCATACCTATATTTTAAACTGTTTCACTCTGCATTAGAAATATTATTTGAAAAGTAGTTGATACCATGTTTTTGGCCAGAGGAACATTAGAAATAAAAAGTGTTTTAAGTATCTTATTGCCAGAAAGCAGAGGCGCTTTTGAAATCTCTAGGGTCGTGTCTCAAGAAGCCAGTTTTATGGCATTTCTTTTACCTAAATTGGTACAAAGTGAGACTCAAAAAGAGTAATAATTATCACTAATTGGAACAAATTAAGTCTCTGAGAATGTATCTCTTCTTAAGGATACTCAAAAGGGAGAAGTTAATATGATCTATATAAAAACACAATTGTAATACAAAATAATTAAATATTCTTAAGAAATGAATTAAATGTACAGGACAAAAAGTCATCTGCTGGGCAGTGAATCTTCTTAGGGAAACAAATAATAATATGCTTCTTTTTTTTTTTTTGTCTTCCTGGCTCTACGGGCTATCAGAAGCACTACTCATTTTCTTAATGTTTTAGCTTCCTTTCTGGAATCATCACATGTTTGCAGGAGAAAGCAGATCCATATGCTGGGATCAACTTATGGCGGGGGAGGAGTTCTGTCTTTCATTGGATATTAGCCTCATGTAATTCAGTACTTGCAGGGACTGAAATATATCTTCAAAGAAAAATCTCAATCCTTAGAAAAGAATTAGGTGATCTTTGATTGCATGCTTCTTGCCACCCATTAAAAGCATGAAATCGTAGTAATTTGCTAGTAACTAATTCACAAGTTTCCATCACTGCTGACTGATATGGTAAATATTAATGCAAACCATTGGCTATTTTAGGTAGACAAAGCAAAACTTGAAGAATTTGTCTTTTGGAAAGAAACCCAATAAACAAAATAAAACGTATGTGAAAGAGATGGGGCCAGAGGTTCTTTTTATATATTAAGGGATATATATATATTTTTTAATTAATTTATTTATTTTCAGTGTTCCAAGATTCATTGTTTATGTCCCACACCCAGTGCTCCATGCAATATGTGCCCTCAGTACCCACCACCAGGCTCACCCATCCCCTCACCCCTCCCTCCAAGTCGCTCAGTTTGTTTCTGAGTCCATAGTCTCTTATGTTTCATTTCACTCCTTGGATTACCCTACTTCCCATTTCTTTCCTTCTCCTACTGTCCTCTATATTACCCCTTATGCACCACATGTAAGTGAAACCATGTGATACTTGACTTTCTCCACTTGGCTTATTTCACTCAGCATAATCTCTTCCAGTCCAGTCCATGTTGCTACAAAAGTTGGATAGTCATCCTTTCTGGTGGAGGCATAGTATTCCATTGTATATATGGACCACATCTTCTTTATCCATTCATCTGTTGAAGGGCACCTTGGCTCTTTCCATAGTTTGGCGATTGTGGCCATTGCTGCAATGAACATTGGGGTACATATGGCCCTTCTTTTCACTACATCTGATTCTTCGGGGTAAATACCCAGTAGTGCAATTGCAGGGTCATAGGGTAATTCTATTTTTAATTTTTTAAGGAATCTCCACACTGTTTTCCAAAGTGGCTGCACAAACTTACACTCCCACCAACAGTGTAAGAGGGTTCCCCTTTCCCTGCAGCCTCTCCAACACTTGTTGTTTCCTGTCTTGTTAATTTTGGCCATTCTGACTGGTGTAAGGTGGTATCTCAGTGTGGCTTTGATTTGAATTTCCCTGATAGCTAGTGACGATGAACATTTTTTCATGTGTCTGTTAGCCATTTGTGTATCGTCTATGGAGAAATGCCTCTTCATGTCTCCTGCCCATTTCTTGATGTGTTCATCTTCTTTTTGGATGTTGAGTTTGAGTAGTTCTTTATAGATTTTTGGATATCAGCCCTTTGTCTGTAGTGTCATTTGCAAATATCCTCTCCCATTCTGTGGGTTGCCTCTTTGTTTTGTTGACTGTTTCCTTTGCTGTGCAGAAGCTTTTAATTTTGATGAAGTCCCAAAAGTTCATTTTCTCTTTTGTCTCCTTTGCCTTTGGAGATGTGTCTTGAAAGAAATTGATGTGACTAATGAAAAGAGGTTACTGCCTATGTTCTTCTCTAGGATTTTGATAGATTCCTGCCTCATCCATTTCAAATGGGATATATACTTTTTAAACTGTAACTTTAAAAATATTCTGCATTATGTAGTTTGGAAGCATGGTAGTGGTAACAACAAATGTCACTGAAGTTAATGTTACCTCACTTGAATATAAATACTCTTATCTTTGGGCCCATTTGTATTTTATACTGAACATTATGGTAAATTTTGAAGACATAGAACTATAGCACTGTTGTTCTAGGGGAAATCCTGACTGTGTTTAAAAATAAAGAATTTTTAATACTGAATTTTTAAAACTCTTGAGTATTCTAAGTATTTCTTCTATGGTAAATAAGTAATACAAAAGTAGTTTTTAAAATGTTGTAAACAGTATATAGTAAAATTCATCTTACTGCTGTGACCAAACACAAATAAAAACAATTTCCTCTTAAGTGGGTATAGTGTGAATGCAAAGATCTATTAGTGGTGATGAAAATGCATCTATCCCTTAATGAAAGAGCATATTTTGAAAATATAGCAGTCAGCCTCTACAACTTTTTGATAGTATTCTAAATGTTCAGCATAAAGCAGTGAATGGGAAAGAGAATGTCTGTCCTCCCATAGAGAGCTACCACTCCAGGGAGAAAGGAAGTATCCAAACAGGAAACAATAAAGATAATCTATTGTTAGAGATGGTACATCTGTGTTCTTAGAGAATAAATGTCATATATGAAAAGTCTCAAGGATATTACCCATTTATAATGTGACTATATTAATTTATTGTCTAAACAAGGGAACTTAACAGAGTAAAAAGGGGTGCTAAAATAATTTAATTAATTTAATTTTCAAGTATTTGTTGACTTGAGTTTTATTTGTATGGATTTATAAAATACTCAAAAATTACTTTTATTTATAGTTTTCTTAAAATGAAAATAACATGCATCTATATATACTAAAGCAAAAAATTTTTTTAAAAACCCTGATCTTCGGGCGCCTGGGTGGCTCAGTTGGTTAAGCAACTGCCTTCAGCTCAGGTCATGATCCCAGAGTCGCGGGATCAAGCCCTGTATCGGGCTGCCTGCCTGGCAGGAAGCCTGTTTCTCCCTCTCTCATTCTCCCTGCTTGTGTTCCCTCTCTAGCTGTGTTTCTCTCTGTCAAATAAATAAAATCTTAAAAAAAACAAAAAACAAAAAACTGATATTCTAACATTAAAATAGCATAATTTGAATATTTAATTTTGATACATACTCACATACTATAATCAGTTTTTAAACTATTAGTCCTTAATACTGTGTTACTCGTATTTTTCTGAAGGACATTTTTCTTCCAGTAGATCTTCTTTTTATTTTGCCAGATAATTCTAGTACTTTAAAACATAATTTTGTGTGGCACCTGGGCAGCCCAGTTGGCTAAGCATCTGATTCTTGGTTTTAGCTCAGGTCATGATCTCAGGGTTGTGAGGTCAAGCCCTGCCTGGGGCTCTGCACTCAGTGCACAGTGGTCTTGGGAGTCCCTCTCCCTCTCCCTCTGCACCCACCTCTCATGCTGTCTCTAAAGTAAATAAGTAAATCTGTAAAAAAAAAAAAAAATCAATTTTTATTATTGGGGTACTTGTGTGGCTCAGTTGGTAGGACATGCAAGGTTGCAAGTTCAGTCCCCATGTTGGGTATAAAGATTACTTAAAAAATAAGATCTTAAAGTAATTTTATTTGTAATAATTTTGAAACATTTAATGTTTCTAATGAGCTCATCTCTAAACAACATACTTTATTTAATAGAGAAAATATTCTTCTTACACATGGTGAGTCACCTGAATAGCCAAGCAATTTTTTCCTAAATGGAAAATATTCTCAATTTTTATTCTTCATATATTAAAGTATATAAATATTTTAAACCATGTATTTTTCTAGATACTGACTTTTTAGCCTCCTTTAAAAGAACCTTCTTTGATGAGACCTTCCTTTTTCTTTTTTTTTTTAAAGATTTTATTTATTTATTTGAGAGAGAGTAAAGGGGAGAGAGATCACAAGTAGTAGGAGGGGTGGAGGGAGAGAGAGAAGCAGACTCCCCATCAAGCAGGGAACCCGATGCTGTACTCTATCTCAAGACTCTGGGATCATGACCTTAGCCAAAAGCAGACACTTAAAAGACTGAGCCACCCAGTGCCCAAGACCTTTCTTTTTTAAGCCCAAACTTATAATTTTTAAAAAAAAATCCTTTTGGATATTTCACCAAATTTAGATAAATGATAGGTCTTTTCATTTTAATTCCACTTTGGTATAGAATGTAAACTTTTCCAATTAAAACTAGTTCTGTCAAAGATTCTTCCAACAAGTCATGATTTCAATTATAGAGTTTCAGAAATAAATGTTGAAAACTGCTTGATATTTTATCATTCAATTTGTTCAGTTCCTTCCTTGTTCTTGTAGGAATAATTTTTACTATCTGATTTGCAAATTTTGTCTTCAGAGTGTTGATAGAAATCAAAATAGTGGTTGGGGATTGATGAAAGAAATGAAAAGAAAATTTTCTGGAGTGATGGAATTATTGTGTATCTCACATGAATGAAACTCATCAAAATATACTCTTAAGATTTGTTCATGTTGTTTTACCTCATGCAGATTTTACCATGGTAAAAAAATCAAACCAAAACAAAACAAAAACCTTACTGCTCATGTGTGAAAAGTTAAAAAAACAAACCAATGGGGGCGCCTGGGTGGCTCAGTTGGTTAAGCGACTGCCTTCAGCTCAGGTCATGATCCCAGGGACCCGGGATAGAGTCCCACATTGGGCTCCCTGCTCAGCGGGAAGCCTGCTTCTCCCTCTCTCACTCCCCCTGCTTGTGTTCCCTCTCTGGCTGTGTTTCTCTCTGTCAAATAAATAAAATCTTTAAAAAAAAAAAAACAAAATCAATGTAAGCTATAAAGCCCAACATCATTTATATAAATTAAAAATACATATACATAGAACAATAATATATGTTTTATAAAACACATACCAAACAAAAAAACAAAACCAACGTATCATTTAACAGTATAAAATGGTTGCTTGGTTGAGGGAGGGAAACAGCATACAGGAGAAAAATGAGATAGAAAAATTAAAATACAAGTTTTCTTGCACTTTTATACTAAAATCCAAAATTTAAAGAAAATATGTTATTAGAATTGTATGAACTGCCTTTTTAAAGGAAATTTTACAAACATACTTACATTGAAAATTTGTCACTTGGTTATTCTAGTGTAAATGAGAGTAAAATTTCATGAAACTTGGACAATGAAAATTCTTCTCACTGTAGTCAAGAGTAACAGTACAGTAATAGAATAACTGAAAATTCTAAAATACACACGGCTGACTTTTTTGGTAGGAAAAATAGGTCTGTTGCAAAGCATTTGAACCCTGTTTCTCTTTTTTTTTCATACATATAAAATAAGAGATTCATGCCTGTTATTTATCACTGTGCACTGTTCACAGTGCCCTGAGGTGGATATCCAACTTCTTCATGGAATGTTAAGGAATACAGTTTTGCAAAGACGATGCATATTTTAAAATACATGTTATTGATTTGAAGAATATTTGTACAAGCATTGTAGTCTATATGTGAAGATAAAAATTACGGTTCTTTAGGGCAGAGATGCCCAAGATTGCTCTCACCTTTGGATGGTATTCAGGTATCTTCTGAACAAAACATGGGTTTGTTCCAAATTAAGTAAAATATGGATTTTAAACTATAGAGTCCATATCAGTAGGTTATAAAACACAATACTATAAAATGCCAACATACTGGCATATATTTTCAGTTAATAATGAGCATGTGCTTGGGGTGCCTGGCTGGCTCAGTCAGTTGAGCATCTGACTCTTGGTTTCAGCTGGGGTCATGATCTCAGGGTCCTGGGATTGGGCCCTGCATCATTGTCATTGGACCCCCCCCCCGGGGGGGGGCTTGCTTCTCTCCTTTTCCCTCTCTACCCCTCACTCCCACTCATATTCCTGTCTCTCTCTCCCTCTAAAATAAATAAATTATAAAATAATAATAATGCACATGTACTTGTAGACTTTTGGCTGAAATATGAGAAAAACTGCTGTGTCTTTTGACAAAATATTTCCAGGCTTCATAATATGGATTTAGTAGTAAACTCTTTTTATTTGTTTTCATTATTATTTTAGAATATGTTCTCCAAACATATACTATTATACTATTACAGTATAAATACGATTATAGTATAAATACTATTATAATATAATTCTAGGTAGGCAAAACTTAGTTTGTAGAATTATTAAATGGTAGTTTTGAACTCTAACCATAGGTTAGTGAGACCTTTACCTATAACCTCTGTATGTTACTTGAGAATGGATGTTGGTACCATGCAGGTGATTCAGAGGGTCATTAATTAAACTTCATGTTATCAGTGATAGTTTCTAAAAATTATATATAGGTTCCTCCTATCTAAAAGTATTTAAGTGAACAGACTTGTATGATTTCATATGTTTAATTTTACTTTAACCTATAATGTAGGGTGCCATCTCTAAAGTCTTTTGAGAAATTGACTACTTCAAATATTTTTGTTTTGCTTAAAATGGGAAATAGTTTTAAAGAATATATATATATTTGACCCAAGGGTACAAAACTCCATATAGTGGATTCTAGACTTTTCATTTGTAGGGATAGGTATTTATCCTTTATAATAGGTATATCCCTCAGAATAGGGAAATTTCATACATTTCATTCAGTATAATATTAGAGTAATTTGGTAAAAAGAAAATTGGAGTATTGTTACAGAGTACCCTGGTTTTTTTTAACCCTTTGCTGTATGAAATGTGGTTTTGCAAATTAGAAGGGAAAAGGGGAGTGACTTTGTAATAATCTTACTGCCTAACTCTCTCTGAACTACTATATTCTGATTGAGATAATCTGATTCAGTCATTTGATATACTACACTCCCACCAAGTCTCAAATAAAGCGATGATAAAAACTTAGAGGTGTTCTGCTTTAATAGTATTTCACAGTGAAAACATGGACATTATGGTAAAAACAGATTTTTCCCTCACTTAAAAATACAAAAATCAAACATTGCTTCTGTAGAATTTGTGCTTCAACTACTTGTATTTTTTTATAATATAAATGTCTTTGTCAAAAGTCATGTTAGTCCCTTTGAGTAATGAGAATTCCTATTAATTTTGTTTTGTCCTGTCACATTAAACTAGATGTCTTGATGACTCTTAAAATCTTTCAAATTATTTTAATAATTAGAAATGTCTGGAAATGTGGAGTATCTATGTGACCATTTTATTCAGGCTTTTACAGGCACTATTGAAGCACATTTCACCACTAAATGCCAGTTCAGGCAGCGGCCTTTGAAGTAAATTGTTTACATTGATTTGTAATCCCATAAGCCTTTATAGTGAGCTATCCTCTTTGAGTTTACAGCCTTGTTTAATTCAGCAGAAAATTGCCTTCCGCCTATTTGAGAGACCCACTTAGAGGACTTGAGCTCAATTAAAAGAATTCTGCCTGTGATGATGATGAAGGAGGGCTTGAGAACCCCTTTGATGGCTGAACATACAGAACTGAATACACACAGAACAGCCTTCACTTATGGAGAACTGAGCTCCACATCTTTGACTAAAGATGATAGAGGTGAAAAAGTACCTACCACGGTGCCTGGCACAAGTTAGGCACCCAAATTACTGTTCCTGTGAAACAGCAAAGTGGTTACCTTCTCAAAACCTCTCATCTCCAGTGAAGAGGTATAGAACTAAGATTCTTTCGTGCTTAAGCAACTCTTTAGGTAGCACTTTCTGTACTTCGAGAAGATTCATTGCATCAGAGTGCCTGTAACACATGAAATTAAAAAAGGGAAGTGAACAGTAGCTTAAGAATATCCCCAAATATAAGAAACACAGCTCTTAGGAAACCACATGTGCTATGGAGAAATTTTTAAAGAGAGTTAAAATCCTTCCTTAAAATTTACCCAGAGGAGGCTAGTGTTTTGTGATTAGAAAATATACAAGACCTTTCTTTTACATTCCCTTGTATACTCACCATTCTGAAAGGTCATATCGAGAGTCACCTATGGACTGAAGTAAAGGAAGCATAGGGAGAGGATCATATTCAGTAGCAGATAATGACTGAGGCTGAGTTCTAGCTTTGCCATTTACTAACCTCTTAAATAGGAATACTAATAATAGTTGCATCATAGGGTTGTTGTGAGATGAAATAAGTTAATATATGCAAAGCACTGAGAACAGAATCTACCAAATAATGAACACTATATAAATGTTGAGTATCACTGAGGTTTTATTTTTATTTTATAAATATGAATTTTCTGTATTTAAAGAATGTAAGCGCAAGAGAGAGAATACTTGATGTGCTAAAAAGATATGTATTTGAGTGTAGCTACTGGAATGTCTATCAAATATGAGAGGTTTACCTGATGGAGTTCAGGCTTGAAGGAAATAACCAATTAACATGAGGTCATGTCTGTCCTCGATTCAGTCATTTTCAGAGCCTTTTTTTTCTTCCCATCAAGAACATTTACTCTTTTATCTATCAAAGATCATTTCTACTTTCTTGTAAGTACACACAATTTCCTTTAAAATTGCTCCTTCCTAACAGGGATGTCAGTCATATCCCATCAAACCTAACAAGGCTAATGTCATCAGGGCCTGGCCAGACAACCAGTGTGTGGGCTGAATGTTACAAAAAAAAAGGGCTGGTTTATGTTTATGTAGAAGTTAATATATAAATACTGAGCAACAGAGGCATACTTTGGGATCAGTAAGCCGGGATCATTAAGCCTCAGAATGTCTGCAAATATGCCACCCCTTCCTCTTTTGTCTTTAACATGGGGGAAGCTTACCTGCATTGGAGGGAACAAGGCTAGCACATAAAGGTAAACAGAAGAATTAACCTTGGGAGTGCGGTAGAGAAACACAGAGACTACTATGAGCAATTACACATCAACACATTGTAATAGTCGAGATAAACTCTTAGAAACATATAACCTACCAAGACTGAATCAATGACAGACTATCAGAAAGAGAAATTAAGAAGACAGTCTTATTTACGATTGCATTTAAAAAATGAAAAACCTGGGAATAAATTTAACCAAAGTGATAAAAGACTTGCACACTGAAGAATATAAGACTGATGAAAGAAATGAAAACATATCCCATGCTCATAAATAGGAAGAATGAATGTTGTTAAAAATTTCCATACTACCAAAATGAACTAACTATATAGTCAGCACTATCCCTATCAAAATGCCAATGGCATTTTTCACAAAAATAGGATAAACAATTCTAAAATTTTTATGGAGCCACAAAAAAAACCTCAAATAGCCAAAGCATTCTTGAGAAAGAAGAAAACTGGAAGCATCACATTTCCATATTTCAAACTATACTATAAAGCTATAATGAAATAGTATGGTATTTGGCATATGAGTAGACATATAGATCAATGGATTAGAATAAAGAAACCAGAAAAAAAAATCCACACATGTATAGTCAATTAATTTACAACAAAGGAGCCAAGAATATACAGTGGGGAAAGGATAGTCTCTTCAGTATATGGGATTGGGAAAACTGGACAGCCACATGCAAAAAGATGAAACTGGACCCCTAATCTTACAACATACATGAAATCAACTCAAATGGATTAGTCTTAAACATTACACCTGAAACCATAAAACTAGAAGAAATCTTAGGAAGTAAGGTGTTTGACTTCCGTCTTAGCAATGAATTTTTGAATTTGACACCAAAATCAAAGACAATAGGAAAAAGAAGCAATTGGGACTATTATCAAACTAAAAAGCTTTTGCACCGCAAAAGAAACAACAAAATGAAAAGGCAATTTATAGAATGATAGAAAAAATTTGCTAATCATTTATTTGGTAAAGGGTCAATATCCAAAATATATAAAGAACTCACATATTAGTAGCAAAAAAACCCAAAACATCTGTTTTAAAAATGGACAAAGTAACTGAATTTTTCCAGAGAAGAGATGTGAGTGGCTAACAGGCACATGAATAAGTGCTCAGTATCATTTATCAACAAGGAAATTTAAATCAAAAGTGCAGTGAGAGGGGTGCCTGGGTGGCTCAGTCATTAAACGGCTGCCTTCAGCTCAGGTCATGATCCCAGGGTCCTGGAATCGAGCCCCGCATCGGGCTCCCTGCTCGGCGGGAAGCCTGCCTCTACCTCTCTCACTCCTCCTGCTTGTGATCCTTCTCTCACTGTGTCTCTCTCTATCAAATAAATACAATCTTAAAGAAAAAAAGTGAGATGTCACTTTATACCTGTTAATGTGACCATTGTCAAAAAGACAACAACTGTTGGCAAGGATGGGGAAAAAAGCAATTCTTGTGCTCTACTGGTGGGAATGTAAATTGGTGTAGCTATTATAGAAAAGAATATGGAGATTCCTCAAAAAATTTAAAATAGAACTACTTTATCGTATAGTAGTTCCATTTCTGGGTATGTATCAAAAAGAAGTGAAAACATTATATTTGCATTCCTATGATCATTGGAACATTATTCACAGCTACCTGATGGTGTGCAATCTTCTCTGCTGTGCACAAGTAATAATTTCCTGCATTAAAATGTGCATTTCCTAGGATGAAACTTGGAAGAAAAAGTAGATTAGCTTTCCTTCAACATCCCAGCGTATAATTTTATGTTACTGTTAGGCAGCATACAACAAAGTTTTTAAGTTGGTAATTAGGAACAAGAATAAAACCCACGTGCCAATAGCTGGGGAATAGAAAATACTCAGATGCTCCCTCAGTTCAAAGCTCCGACTAATAAAAATTTTAGCCTTGATATTTAGGTAATGGAATCCGTAAGCGCAAAATTAATAGCCAGCCAATTGGATTTTTATGAGCGTTGAATTGTGAGACAAATCTGAGCTTGGCATCCAGGGGCATCTGATTTCCTAATGCCCCTGTTCATTTTTAGGCTGTAAAACTGGCACCAAAGAGCAACTGGACTGCTGACCTGGCATAATCACCAGCATTGGAGGTTTTCCTAGTGTACCTTTCCAGTGTGAGAAAGAGAGATGCTGCAGTGAGCAGACCCAGGGACAGCCAGATAGGCAGAACAAGAAACTTGGACTAGGTGCAGAGTAGGAAAACTTTGCCTCTCCTGCCCATCTGTGTAAGACCTAAGTTCTGGACCAATAATCACTACCACCAATACACTTTATTTCTGAACAGGAAATATTCTCTCTTTTCCCATGTGTTTTAGATAAACTCATCACACTTCGTAGGATCCTGGTAAACCCATTTCTGAATCTGATCAGGTCAGCAGTGGTAAATTTGAAATTGGATAGAGAAAGTACATATTACTGGACAATAGCTAGATGTTACTGGATAGAGAAACTAGTTATTATCCTTTGGTGGAGGAATAATTCCACTTTAATTTATACACTGAAGTGTTACTTGAGGCAGTTTTGAAATAAGTATGCCTGTAAGAGTGAAAGATGAACTACAAAGAGAAAAGTGAAAAGCCACAATCTTAGATAATTCAGCATTTTCAGAGATAAGACACAGGCGCACACACACACACACACACAGAACAGAAAGTCAAAAGTAAATTTTTTTTCTTGTATCATAAATTATTTAAATTTAAATTTCAGTAGGGATTACGGTGAAACTTAACCAGTTGATTCTAAAACTTAAAATAGTAAATATGCAGGAATTACCCAAACAGATTTCTACACTAGAAAAAAAAATAGCATTATTGAAATACAGTTGACCTAAAATAAACACTTTTCAGTGTACATTTTGATAAATTTTGACCTGCATATCTGCCTGTGAAATAACCATAATTAAGACAGTGAATGCATTCATCATCCCCACAAGTTTCTTTGTGTCCTTTATAATCCTTCCTACCTTACCATCTTGTCCTTTGCTAGGTATGGGTTTCTAGTTGGTATTTTTTTTTTCCAGCACTTTAAAGATGCACTCCACCATGAGCACATTCACATTGTTTCTAATAAGAAATCTTTGTCATTGTTATCTTTTATTCCTTTATTCCTTTTTTCTCTGGTCACTTTTAAGACTTTTTCTTTATTACTGTTGAGCAATTTCAGTGCAGTTTTAAAAATAAGTGTCTTTTGCATTTTGCATTTGTGGAATTTGTCACACTGTCTATAGTTTCCTCAGACTTGTAAAATTTTAGCCATTATTCTTAATTTTATTTTCTGTACAACCTCTTTCTCCTTTCCTTTTGGAATTTTAGATACACATATGTATTAGGCTGTTTGACATTATCATATCACTCAGTAATTCTCGCTTCATTATATTTTTAGCCCGTTGCTCTTTGTTTCATGTTCTGGAATCTCTACTGCTACGTCTTCAAGTTGATCACTTATTTCTGCTGCAATATCTAATCAGCTGTCAACCCCATGCAGAGGATTTTTCATTTCTAACATACTAATTTAAGCTCTGGAATTTTGATTTGGACTCTTTTTGATCCTTTTCATGTTTTGCATGTCTCTATGTACTCTATAATTCCTTTAACTTTCAACCGTGTAAAATACAGTAACCAGTTTAATATCATTGTCTCTTAATATCAATCTCTTTGTTCTGGTTTGCCTTTCGCTGTTTTTTCTCTTAATTTGGGGTTATATTCCTTTTTCTATGCCTTTTTAAAATAGAATGCTAGATGTTGTAAATTTTACCTTCTTAGGTGCAGGACATGTTGTGTCAGTGTATGATTGAACTTTGTTCTGGGAGGCAGGGAAGTTACTTGGCAACAGTTCATATTTTTGAGGTTTCTGAGGTAAATAAGAGCAGCGTTTAGCTCAGGGTTATTTATAACTAGTTGGGTTTCCTTGGATACTCAGCTCTGATTTCATGAGGAAGTCTTCTGTGCTGTCCCTGGGCTTCCCTATCTGCTCGATTTTCCGGAACACTCAAGAGTAAGCAGTGGAAGTTTTAGGGATGTTTACTGGCTCTGAGTCATCACTGCCCTTTTCTGATTAACTTTAAATGTCTTGAAAACTATTGGGGTTTTTTTGGTTTTTTTTTTTTGTTTTTTTAATTTCATCCAGTCTTTTACTTGTTTCTGCTAGGAGTATGCCTCCCATTTCATCTCAGTCAAAAGTAGAAATCAACCAAGACAATTTAGAGCTAAAATAGGAAAGAATTTGCTGTAGTAGGAAATAATGAAATCACTGCTTATTTGGTACAGCATTTAAAAAATGGATCAATTAGAAATACCTGCATGTATAGGAAAATGAGTACCTAATAATTATAACTTTTTTGAGTTAGTAGATAACCTATGGACTTCTTAAAAATTGGAAAAATTGACAAGTATTTGGTAGAACCTAGAGTTGTACACCTTCATCACTTAAATCTCAAAAAGAAATGCCTTCTAGTTGGATTAAGATTCCAAAACAAACAACATTTTTAAAGTTTTAAAAGAAAATAAATGAGAATAATTTTGTGACTGTGGCTTATGGAAATTCTCTGTAAACCAAAATTATAAGCCATAAAACTGATAAATTTGATTATATAAAAATTAAGTCTTTGTCACAAAAAAAAATTCATAAAAATATTATAAGGAAAGTGACAGTTGAGAAAAAGTACATATATAATAGACATTGGATTCATATTAAAATATGTAAATGGTTTACCAAGTAATGAAAATAGCAGAATAATGGAAAACAATAAATAAACACTATTTATACAAGAGAAAATACAGATAGTCAGGAAACATGAAACATGGTCAAGCATCTTTTTAATTAGCAAGAGTTTAATATCAAATGTACAGTTACAGGAAATAGGTAATCTCAAAAAAATTAAGAATTTGTCTTACAACCATGTTTTTTTCTTGTTATATATCCTATTTTAACGCCACATGTAAGAATAAGGAATAATTTCCACTGTGTTGTTGTTCATTTTTGTAAAAAAATTAGAAACAACCTGTATTTCCATTGTGGAAAATATTTAAACTATAAATAAATCACAGTATGAACACATTGTGTCACACTATATATCAATTTTGAAATGATATGGAAGACTTTCTATAGGAATTACTATGGTTGGAAAGGGGAAGAGGGAAGAAAGCTATTTTTATAATAATAGTATAGGCGCTGGGGTGGCTCAGTTGGTTAAGTGACTGCCTTCAGCTCAGGTCATGATCCTGCAGTCCTAGGATGAGTCCGACATCAGGCTCCCTGCTCAGCAGGGAGTCTGCCTCCTTCTGACCCTCCCCCCTTTCATGCACTCTTATCTAGCTCTTCCTCTCTTTCTCAAATAAAAAAAAAAAATAAAAACATCTTGAAAAAGATAATACATGTAGTATGATGTTTCTGCCAAAAATACACACACACACATAAAAACATACACACTGTATATTTCTATTTTTAAAAATTATTGGGTGAATGTGCGTGTGTGTATTTAAAACATAAAAAAAAAAAGCCTGGAAATATACTCATTAATCTGATAACAGGAATTTCCTTGGTAGTCAAAGTGGGTTTTACCTTAATCTATAATATTTCATTTTTTAAACATTGAGAATGCATTCTACATTCCTTGTGTAATTGTATAAATAATGCCAAACAGACACTAGAAAATGGCTTGTATATTTGACAAGAAGTAATTATGTGGGAGTTTGTGCATGCACAGAGGCTAAGTAGTGGAACATGGTGGTTTCCTGCCACTTTGTAGCATAGCGTCCCTTCCTCCTTTCCCAGTTAATAGAGCCGTTGAGTTCCTTTTTGTTGCTTTGTTTTATTTTGCTTAAAGTAGTTGAAATGGGATTTGTATCACTTAAAACTGAACAGATCCTCATTTTCCTACTAGGACATACTCTGTTTCCCCTTATGTTTTAAAAAAGTAAAAAAAAAAATTAGCTCATTACTGTATAAACTCCAGCTTCTCTTTAAAAAAAGAGTCACTACCCTAGTTTGGAACTTGACTTTAATCTTGTGGGAGTGGAAGAATAGACCAGGAAAGAAACGATGCCTTGGAAATTGCTTTGAGAAATGGCTGCATGATTAAACAGCATAAGAATTTCATTTGTCTGTTCATTGTGGCTGTAGATTTGAACAATGTAGGATTAAGATGGTAGAATAATAAATTAGAAAGGAGGAAATATATCTATAAATAAGATATATAAGATTCTAACAGTAGGGGTTTTGATAATGGTTTGATGTGTTCTATTTCCCTTCTGTCCAATGACTAAGTCATCAGAATCTGGCTCTGGGGATCTGAGACCTGGAGAAGCTCTGTAATTTACAGCTCTGCTCTCTCACATGCTGCTGTAGATTGCAGTATTGTCAGTGTCTGGATACCATGGCCTAGCTAAATTGACGCATAAAATTAACCATCATGTTTAATATTACATTTTTTGAGAATTCACAAATTTTAATAATGTTTTCATAGATTTATGATATATTCCTATTGATTTAAAATTGTTTTGAAAAATAAGGGTAACGTATATCTATGTAGATTGAAACAAAAACTTCTTTATATTGCTTATCTGTTAATGAAAAGTGAAATTAGCAAAATAAAAATGTTTGCTGGGGGAGGGTCAAGATGGCGGAAGGCCAGGTGACCGCATTTCAGGGAGTTCCCTGAAGAGAGCTGAATTCCAACAAAAAAAACCACTACAAGACCACCGTGAACACCCATGAAACCAGCCTGAAATGTGATATTTCCCACTTCTGGACCGCCTCGAGAGACAAAGAACATCGGCAAAAAGGTAGAAACAAATTGGAGGGTCTGGAGGCTTGCCCCCAGAGACAGGGGAGTGGGGGAGGAAGCCCGCAGAGCTGAACCATTGAAAACAAACACCTGAAAAGGAAAGTGCTCTGTGAGTGAGGAATAACAGCAGATTACGGCCTGAATTGGGGCTAGAAAGAAGGTAAACACAGCTAAGCCCGGGGCAAGGCAAGACTTTTTAAAATCTTTTATTTTCTTTCTTTTCCCGCTGCCCGGACTCCCTCCCCCCTGCCGGTGCCGCCCCGGCGCGCGCGCAGCCACCCGGGCCTCCGCCCCGGCGGGCCCCGGCCCCCGGCCCCGGCGCGCGCGCAGCCGCCCGGACCTCCGCCCCGGCGGGCCACGGCCCCGGCCCCTGCGCGCGCCCAGCCGCCCAGGCCTGCCTCTGCCTGAGCCGCCACAGCTGCCGGAAAAGCAGCGGGAGTGGATTCTATCCTGCCCTTCTCTCCTGTTTCTCTCCACACTGTGGGCCGCGTGTAGACCCCCCCAGGGGAAGACGTTTTTTACAGAATTTTGTGGGACCAGAGAGGCCCCAGGTCCCTGGGGGCAGACAAAGTCGC
>PITA01015050.1:0-51431 GCA_004023965.1 Spilogale gracilis | reverse complement strand
AGCTCTCTGCTCAGCAGGGAACCTGCTTCCTCCTCTCTCTCTGCCTGCTTGTGATCTCTCTCTCTGTCAAATAAATAAATAAAATCTTTAAAAAACAATAGATGTTCACCACTTCACCTGTAAAGGCAAAGAGGAACCATGAAAAACTCAGGAATGAGACTCAGTGATGTGTGTGCCTATGTTGGCAGAGGAAGGGGGAGGTGTAATGGGAAAGGTGTGTCTGTGTCACTGGGTGGTAGGAGCCAGAAGTGACTGGTGACAAAGAAAAACAGTAGGTGAATGTACATTTTGAAATATGCTTCTCTCTTCATGACCCTCTCATTCATTTACTCATCCATGTAGTCGCCCAATAAATATCTATTGAAAACTAATCTTTTTGCCAATCTTTCCTTCATAATGGTATTCCTGTGGTACATGAGACAGATACAGTCCTTGGCATCACGGAACTAAATGTTTAGTTATTAAATAGCTTAAAAGTGTTTTTTTCTATAAAAAAAAAAAAAAGGCCTTGTCACTATACAGGGCATGAGCAGAACCAGTGGCTGGGCCATGCTAAGAATTCTGAGAACATGGAGCGCCTGGGTGGCTTAGTCATTAAGTGTCTGCCTTCGGCTCAGGTCATGATCCTAGAGTCCTGGGATCAAGTCCCACATCGGGCTCCCTGCTCGGCAGGAAGCCTGCTTCTCCCTCTCCCACTCCCCGTGCTTGTATTCCCTCTCTAACTGTGCTTCTCTCTGTCAAATAAATAAATAAAATCTTTAAAAAAAAAAAGAATTCTGAGAGCAGCAGTTTTTATCAGTGACATCTTCCATCAGAGTTGAAGGATGAGATAATCCCTGCTGACAGGTACGGAATTTATCTCCAAGCTTCCTGGCAGCTAAGGCAAAAAGAGAAATCTGTTGAATTACCTCACTCTCATTGTCTGATGCGAATTCATCACGTAAGGAAGGAAGGAAGGGAGGGAAGGAAAGGAGGCAAGGAGAGAGGAGAAAGTGAGAGGGAGAAAGGAATAGAGAGAAAGAGAGTATCTTTCCAAGGGGGAGAAACACATCAAAGAGGTCCACTGGTCAGGCTGAAAGAAGGTAATTTGGTCTAACAGAGCATAGACAGTGAGTAACACAAGGAGACTTGTGGGAAAGCTGTTTAGGACAGTATAAAGAGCTAATAAGGACTAAATTAAAGATAGTTCTGTTTTAACAAAACTTTAAGAACTTGGCATGTTCAAAAAAAAAAATCAATGCCCAGTGGGATTTCCATCAATCAATTATGATAAAGAGATAAGGAAGTCTTAACTTTACCTACATCTTTCTGTGACGGTGCCTGGGCTTTGCTGCTCAGGGACAGGCAAGGCCCGGGCCCATGGGTGTGGTGATCCCAGTCTTTGTCCCCAGCAGGCTTAGACCATGAGTTTTAGGAGGGGAGAGATGAGCACCAGGTCATCATGTATGACCAAGGCCATTTCCAGTCCTCTGTTGCCTGAGGCACACTCTGATTCAATGGTCTCACTCTATGTCATGTCAAAAATATTAAAGGCATTCACATTATAGCAAAATTTATTTTTTTGCTATAAAGGATTTTCACAGGAGTTTTATGATTTTGTGTTTGAAATGAGATGCTCTGAGTAACTCATTTATTTTGTGATTGGTCATGGTTTCTCAGGTTTCACAGTTAATTGTGCATGGCAATGCCAGAAAATCTAACCTACAAATCACATTCAAATGCTGTAGAATTTGAATGTATTCTACATTTAACAAGTAATGACATTTGTATATATCAATTAAGCATTTACTTGTCTTTCGTTTGCACTTCGCTTTTAGTGTTTTGGAGCCAACGAATAGTTCGGATCTCAAGCATCTTGGTGACCCCATGTAAAGAATGTGGGTCCTAGGTGCTGTGCCTGTAGTAGGTTGTAAGTAAAAGGGCCTCATCTATGAAGGGCTTGCATATGTCATGTCAGGCTGGACAAACCTAAGAGATTTGATGTTGAGAGAAGGACACAGTCATTTTGCTTCAAACTCAGGGCTCATGAATGCGCCCCCATCAGTTCAGGGCCTCATTAAAATGAAGGGGTGGCGAGTTTTATAGCCAACTGTTGTTCTAAAGGAGTTCTGGTGTGAGGACACCAGCCTTAACATTAGGGCCCAGAGTTCACGGGCCGGCTGTGCTCTGGATAACTGAGTCACACCAAAGAATCCTTTGAATTCCAGAGAGACTTAGTTTCCTCATCTGTGAAATGGAGCCAAAGCTAGAAATCCATCATCAGTCCTAGGGATGTTTGGAGTTTCTAATGAGATAATCTACAAGAAAGTTATTTATTGAAAACACCATCAAGAGATCGTAGGACAGTCATTCTTAATCCTGGCTTTACTTGAGCATCACCGCGGGGCTTTTAGAAAGTACCGAATTCAGGGTCCCACCTGAGACCAATTAGATTGGAATCACTGGGGATGGAGAGCGAGAGTCAGTCTTTTTTTGTTTTTGTTTTTTAAGGCAACCCTTCTGGTGACTGTACTGTGCAGCTGACGTTGAAGACAGAGGTGCCCAGCGAGGACGCCTGTGCCCAGGGCTGCGACAGTGGTGCCCCATCGGGCTCATCCTCTGGCATGGGTTTGGCTGCTCTGGCTGCCCGGCTTCTTGGCAGTGGGTTCTGTGAATCTGGCAGAGACTGGAGGGCTCAGGGGGACACATGCTTTGCTGGCACACTCTGCTCCCGAGGCCTGCAGTCCCATGGAGCCACATGGGTAGGTCTGGGCCAGCGTATGTAGGCAAGGCTGGTAGGCACTGCTTCCTGGCCTTCCCAGTGTCTGGGTTTCCAGGGCATCTGTAACAAATGACCCCAGTTGGGCAACTGAAAGAACAGAAATTAATTTTCCCACAGTTCTGGAGGCCAGAAATCTGAAAGCAAGGTGCCAGTGAAGTTGGTTCCTTCTGGAAGCTGAGTGGGAATCTGGTCCATGCTCCTTTTCCGGAGTCTCGTGGCCCCAGACATCCTTGGCAACCTTTGGCTTCTAGAGGCATTGCTCTAATTTCTGCTTGCCTCTTTCTATGATTCCCCTTGTGTCTCTGCCCTAAGCCCCCCTCTTCTCTAGTATAAGAGCACCAGTCATCCTATTTAGTTCCTACCCTAAATGTAGGATAATGTCCTTCCAAGAATATTATGTCTGTAAGATCTTATTTCCAAATACAGTCCCATTCACAGGAACCAGGGATTAGGATTTGGGTATATCTTTTCAGGGCTGGGGGAGGATCCTATCCAACCTACTATACCCCGAAAGCAGCACAAAGCTGAGAAGGCCCATAGGTCCATCCCCCAGCTGTCTCTTCCCACCAGGTACCAGCTGAATGGAGAGTAGCATGAGGTCTTAGTGGAGGACATGGCCCGCAGATGCCAGGAACCTGGATCGCTGCACGACTATGAACCCCCATGCCCGGGAGGGAGTCTCCTGTGCTAAGTCCCATGCCCGGGAGGGAGTCTCCTGTGCTAAAGCCACTACGATTTCACGGTGTCACTGCACTTAGTCCTGGCGAACAAGCTAATTCCGACAGTCTTCCAATAAATTTATTTCCTGCCCAAGCCAGCCTGCGAAACGAAGGGCATCTAAAGACAGTAAGCTTCCATCATTTGAAACCGGGATCCCCGACTACATCCTTCCACTTGCCGCTCCTGTTTGTGCGGGAAAGGACCTTGCAGACCATCTCTTCCAAAGCTCCTGCTTCAGTGGCGAGAAAATTGAGACCCAGGCCAAGGTTTAGTCGCGAAGGCAGGACCTGGCTTCACCCCTGTGTTAGTTTCTAGGGGGGTCGCTGTAAAAACTCTGTGGCTTAGAACAATAGAAATTTGTTCACAGCTCCGGAGACTGAGTGGGGGTCCGGGTGTTGGCAGGGCCATGCTCTCTCTCTCTTGAGGACTCTAAGGGAGAGGCCTCCTGGCCTCCTCCAGGTGTCCCTCAGCTTATGGCCGCATTGGGCCAATCTGCCTCTGGTTCCCACATGGCCTGGCCTCCTCTTCTGTTTTTCTTCTTTGTATTTTCTCCCCTTTTTATAAGGATACCTATCATCGGATTTAGGGTCCACCCAGTGAATCCCAGATGATCTCATCCTGACTTCATTAACGCCATTATATCTGCAATGACCCTTTTCCCCAAAATAGGATCACGTTCGCTGATATGGGGGGTGAAGACTTGGACATATCTTTCTGGGGGCGAGAACACAGCCCAGTGCTCAGCTTCGAGGCAGATGTCCTTTCCACCATCATCTTCGTAGCACTTCCTCCAACTCTCATGTCTCTCCAGTGTACGAACTACCCATGGTGTGGAAAATACGAAGGACATGATCAGGTTTGCTAAAGTAATATTTCCATCAGGAGGGAGTAAGGACTTATTTTATATGTAAAATCAGGGTCTGGTGTCTGGCTAACCAGAAACCCACACTCTCAGTGGACGTGAGTGGGTCTTGTATTTACTGACGTGCCACCGGCCGTGGCCATCAATCGTGTTATTTCACCTGGCTCTCTACCTCACCCGCAGGAGGCCTGCCACACCCTCCTGATACACAGGAAAATCAAGAATGAAGTCGTTTGCCCAGCAGACCCTAAGACAACAGTTTGAGGGCAAGTTTATTTGGAGAGTGCCTCCAGAAAGAACTGGGAAGAGAGAAGAACCCTGAGATGGAGAGGGGAGGGCGCCAACAGAAGGCGCACTAATGGGCAGGTTAGCCCTGCAGGTAGCTGGGCAACCGTCCGCCTGGGGACCGCCACGGAGTGGAGCCCACGTCAGAGGGGAGAGGAAGCTCTGCTCTGTCTCCCCTGACTCCCATCTGATACCGGTCCAAAATGATCGTTCCCCAACTCTTCCAGTCTGCTAATGGGCACAATGAGCTCTGAAAGCTGCAGAAAGTCTCAGAGGAAAAGTCGCAGGTGCTTTTGACAGGACACCATTGACACCACGGGAGTGGACAAGGGCTGGGAGACGAGGCTGGCCCGCAGATGCTGTTTGCCTCCAGAGCTTTGCTCCTTCCACGATGTTCCTCGCACCGACTCGGGGACAGACGTGTGGCCCCATGCCTCCCTCACTGCCTGCTCTGCAACCAGTTCTCACTGAAATCCCCTGCTGTTTGCAAAGCCTAAAGGCTTTGAGGTCAAGTCCAGAAGATTCTTTCCTTGGATGCTTCTGCAGTGTGTTTTTGTGTGATGGGTTCTGTGTGACCCAGTGACATGCATCATACTTGAAATATTTCCACTGCTGACAAAATAAATCAGCTTTCCCCACCGTAGCACTCAGCTTATTAGGGGAAAATGGAAAAGGGGCATTAAATATTAATGCTGCATATTTTCCTCTCCCTTGGCGCCTTCTATGCCGCTGATCACTGCCCAGCCAGCACAGCCTTATGTCTTTTTTCTCCTGATGATGGTAGGGGACAGAAGGGCCCTTTGACAAGGCAGGGAGGGATAAGAGTGTCAGAGGGGGTTCCAACTGGGTTTTGAGGTTCCGGCTTTGGAACGTCCCTATCTCCGCATCAGGAAACTTCTCCAGTGGGAAGCTTGCCACTCTGCTAGTTTAGCTTGGAAGTCTTTATAGTACAGAGAAAGAAGTTTCTTGAAGGAAAGGTGGTTTCCGATGAGGCAGGCTGGAGAAACGAACCTCAGAAGCAGTCACTACATCCTGAGCTAACAGACTGTGGGGACCACGGGCTTTGCCCCTTGGGGGTTCCTTTCCAACAAACATTCGTAAAGGCTGCCTCACTGGTTGGGTCAGCAGCTTTTGGGCCTCAGAAAGAAATTCTCCCAGAGATATGGGTGTTTCATGCAGAGAATTTGTGGAAACCTCTGTGCAGAAATAAAAAACCGAATCCTTCAGAGGGATCCTTTTAGAATGCTAGGACGGTGGATTTCTTAGGATTTTTTCCAATTAATATTTCACTACATGAGTAATGCATTAATCCAACTAAATCATTACACATAAGGTGAGAACATCTTTCCCACTCCCCTTCCTTGGTCCCAATGCCCTCCCCTCAGTTGTCTGAGTCAGGTGCGTTGGAAGGATCTCAGCAGAGGGTCAAGGGGAGGAGCACTGAGATGTGTATGTCTGCTTATTCGTTTTTGAGACACTTCTTCTCAAAAAAGTTTCCATCAATTGCAGGTGAAATCTCTGTGATTCGGCCTTGTGACTGTTCTCTCTTGTCCCTAGATGGCCTCCCTCCTCCACTCACGCCATTTACACACAGGCCCGTTTCATCTCATCTGGTGACCATTTCAATCCTCGGGGCTGGAGCCTGGGAGCCTTTGAGGGCTCTGTGCCCTATGGCATCAGCAGAACCAGCCTGGCTTTCAACACTTCCCATAGCGGTCCCTCGGTGCTCTGTCCTCGTCCCCCTGGACCCAGTCCTCTTGTGTCTGGCTGGGGGCCCTCCCCTCTGGGGCAGCTGACCAGTCTGCTGGGTGATCTCTGGCCCTCTGGCCATTCTGTTACGTTCTCCTTCCTTCCCTCTTGGTCATGCTCTTATTTCAAGACAGCACATTCTCTGGAAGCTTCCTCTTGTCTGCGCCGGTGCCCTGGGCCTTTCTACCTCGGACTCATCAGCAGTTAGTTTCATTTTCTCTCCAGCCACAGAGAGCCTTTGAGGTCTGGGTCCGCGCTTCGGTCATCCACATCATCAGTGCTGTTAGGGAGACCTCCTCTTTCCCAGGCTGGGTCCCTGGTACTTCGCTCCAGGTCTCTTACTTCACTCCATTCCTGTTTATGGCTAAGGATCTTGGACTGGGGGAGGTTGTGTCGCTTGTTGAAAGAAGTCCCGCAGTTGGTACAGGTCAGAGGTGAGATGCCAGCCCAGGGCAGACTGCCAAGGGCGTGAATGATAAGGATGAATGGGGGACCTGCCCCTGCTGATGCACTTCCCCTAATTTTGCTTAACCAGTGGCCCTTTTCCTAGAAGCCCCATATTCGAATCCATGGAAGATTCCTAGGGGGTGAATCCTAACGTTTGGGGCTCCCTCGGTTCCTTCTCTGCCCAGGCCCTCGGCGAACTAAACTATGGAGGGTCTCGGGGAGGGCTGCCTCTCGAGCGGGTGTGGGCCTCCTGGGAGCCGGCAAAGCTGTCAGCAGTTTAGGCTAAATGAGCATCCAAAGGCCAGCGCTGCCGAGAGATCATGGGAAGACATTATCCACGGTTGTTTACAAGTGAGAGTGAGAAACTCCTTAGTGGCGTTCTTGAGGCAGGAAGACATGTCCCTTGAGGGAAAATTAGGCAAATTGTGTGCCTGCTTGGGCCACACGGGCTCAAATCCTCACCGGGGAAATTAACTTGTCACCGACTTGGCTGTCACTTGGGCTCTTTTCATGGCCTCCGTGTTTCAGCATCCTTGCAGCCGCAGCGAGATGTGGTCCTCACACCTCAGCACTTGCAACGGGAAGTGGGGGACAGGGAGGGAGGGTGCTTCATTTAGGGTGCTTTGCGGGCCGGCTAGAATTTTCCAGCTATTCCCACAAAGGATAATGGTAATCTGTCCCCTCTTCTACACCTGCCAAATCTCCATGAGCTCCCTTCCCCTGAGCTGCTCTGGTATTCTGCCTCCCCGGCTCAGAAGAAAGTGCTGCAGCAGAGTGTAAGGGTCCCTGGTTCCAAGATAATTCACAGACGACAGGTGAAAAAATGGCTCAGTGGTCAAGTAAATGTGAATCCTCTTGCAAATGTCTTGTTGCAGGACTTCTCAGAGCCTTTAATGTGTTAATATGTTGAATAACTCCTGGAGGGAGTTAAGAGTAAAACATCTATTTCTAGAGAGGAGTGGTCCATTCCTCACGCTGTGGCACTGGAGTGGAGAAAGAATGAGAGCCCTAGAGCAGTAAGATGGGGTAAGAATGTCTTCCTATCCTCCCCCACTGCATATGCTCTGGTCTTTGTTTTCTCATCTCAAAGTATGGGGGATGGAATATCTTCAAGGAATTGTCGAGAATAAATGAAATACGGTTCTTGGTGTCTAGTGGGAGCATGGCCAACACTGGATTCCTCTTCCTCCCACGCAGACCTCATGGTACCCCTGCACCCCTGCACTTCTCTCAAAGCAAGCTCTAAGGTTGACCTGTGTCATACCTATTTACATATGCATTTTTTCCTTCCCACTCAAAGATTGTGAGCTGCATGAGGGCTGAGGCTGTATTTTTGTTCTGTCAGTCCCTTCCTGTGTCGGCAAGGTGCCTGAATCCCAGAAGGTACTTGACAGGTGGTAATTACATTCATATCAAATATTGTTACTTTTTCAGTTAAGTGGGATCACAGGAGTCAATAGACTCCTTAGAGAATCTGCAGCATGGGTTGGAGCCTATGCATGAACAAGTGACCCGAGGAGAGGTAAGTGTGTCCTCTTTTATTTTCAAATTTGCTGAAATTTTGCTGTGCATAGATAAATTTTAAACACTCTGATTTGGAGGAGAGTCAGTTTTTTTGTTCTTTTTAGGCCTTCAACTGATTGAGCGAGGCCCACCCATACAAGGGAGGGCGATATGCTCATTCTGGCTACTGATTTAAATGTTAATCTCACCCCCCAGCCCCAGCCCTGTTTGACCAAATATCTGGGCACCCCGTGGCTAATCAAGTGGACACATAAAATTCACCATCAAAACCTCCTACTTGCCAGATTCAATCTTGAACCTTCAACCTGATTTTGCCTATCTCAAGCAAAATGCTATTTCTGCGAAATGAAGCTTCTGTCTCTTCCTTCCCCCACCCAGGTCCCCAAGCATTTCCTTCTCCTCAGCCTGCAGTAGAGTCCAGAGGTTATGAGATCGTGCTGTGGATCCTGGTTTTAAATCCTGGCTCCTTTGCTTGCTAGTGTTTGATGTTGAACCTCAGTCTCACCGTCTGAAAAAAAAAATGAGTCTAGTTAATATTTATGGTGGAAAAGTTCTTGGTGCTATACCTGAAACCCACTAAGAACGTGTTCCTGTGTCTTACTGACCTGGCCCGGGGCTCTCTACCCCGCCCCCCTTTTAAATAACTGTGTTCCCAGAGCTCTCTTTTCTTTTTTATTCCGGCCTCCCTTGCTTTCAGAATGCCCACTCAACTGGCTGGGTACCACCTTCCACTGCTGGTTTCCTGTATAGTCTATGTACATGAAACTTCTATAAATCTCAGATCATTACTTGGTGGCCAATAATATCCTGGTTTAGAAACTCACAGAAACTTGTATCCAAAGCCATCAAGTGACTTATAAAACAAATGGTTAACCTTCCCCCTTGCAAAAATCCAAACTTACAATAAAACTTTTATCTGATGTCAAAAAACACAATTTCTGTTTCAACTTACCCCCCACATTCCCTGCCCCTGGCCCACCCCCCACGTCCCTAGCAGAAATCTCCACAGGGAGAGAATTTCAGATAATGTCATAGGATTTAGATCTAACAAGAAAAACACAAGTCCAGTACCACCTGGCCGGAGAGTGTTTCCAGAAGTTTTGAAGGCATCACTGTCTCGTCTTCCAAATCATGAATCCTCCAAAGTATTTAATGGCAATCAATTTCCACATTTTGAAAAGTTGCCCAATTTCCCTTGCTTCCTATAAAGAAAGAAGAAACAAAAAGCGAGTGCACGCATACATATTCCAAGAGAGCTGGCGTTTCTTACTGTGAGCCACTTATTGTGATCCAAAAGATTTACTCAGAGGCATAATTAATTGGAACTTATTTCAGTGGAACTTATTTCCCTTCATCTCATTACAGAAACAAAAGAAGATTACAGGCCAGGGGATCCGTGAGGTTTCAAGAGAGCCTTACTGATGAATGAAGTTGGAAGGAGTTGACACACGGTCAGAGATGGTTAACATCCAGAAATTCTTACAAAGAAATAGCAATTCGTTCCCATTAATCCCGCCTTGTCTCTTTGATCTCGAGTGGTCCCATGGCTGCACGTTGAGTACAGAGCCACCGTGGCATCAGAGAACCCCAATGACCTTGCTCCGGAGAAGGGTTCCTCAAGAACATGATTAAAAATAGCAACGGCGGTAATAATAAAAACAGAAGCAAACCAACGAAACCAAAGTCCAGACAAATGTGAACAAGCAGAGACTCTTTTAGGATAATCTTTGAGCTGTGCATCATAAATCTGCCAACTGTGTGTGTGTGTGAGGACGAATCCGTGGGAATTCACCACCCAGCCGACCTGGAAATGGACCCGGTGGACCAGGTGGGTCACAGTTGCCCCTTTTTGTCAGGTGAGACATGAAATATAGGCAAGAGTTGGACAGATGCAGTTTGGGAGGCACTTAAAGGATTTTTTTTTGGTAGGGGACTTATCGATTTTCCCTTTGTACTCTGTTTTTCTTATGGGCTGTAGAGCTTTCCAAGGCCCTCAGAACTCAAGCAAAGAAGCCCGTGGAACTTTTAGAGCTCCAGCATTTGTGGCAATGATTCAAGATGCCCCAATATGAGAAGCGGTTCGGGGGACCAACACTCTCATTTGTATCCTCTTTGGACTCAACAGACTGAGCCCCAAATCTTTTTAACATTCTTTTAACTCTAGAAGTGGCCATGGGCCATGAAACATTCCTTTAATTCTGGAAATGGGGAGAGAGGAGGGACTACAGCTGGAGAATAAGGATGTATTCACCCGGCACGGCCGGTGGTCAGGCTTCATGTTCAAAATTGTCCAATTAAAGAAATAAAAAAATGTAAGCTCTGTCGGGAAAAAATGCAAATAAGGTGGCTTGGGGTTAAGATTTTGAGTGGTTTGCTGGTGAAAATTATGCTCTTGTTTATGGGGGAAATGGATTTTTTTTAAGTCTATATACAGTTGGGTGAATTAGCCAACCCTCTATTATGTTATTGAATAACAATGTAATCCATCATAATGGTGCCCAGGCAAGCCAGAGCCATCCCAGATTCAGGGGACTCCTGCTTTGTCGCTCTTTCTACTTCAGCTGTAGGAAAACAAGAATTTTGGGGAGTTGTCTCTTTCGCTCTTTTTTGTTTTGTTTTGTTTTGTTTTGTTTCTGAGGCTGATGTCTCACAGTGTTTTCTTGCAACTTTGCATTTTGAGGGGCTGGGGTGCGGCTGCAGGAGTGGGCGCAGGGTGGGGGGTGGGTCTGTACCAGGCACATCCTGGAAGGGTATTTAAAGAGGCTGCTAGGGTGCACCCCCAGGTCCCTCTTTAGAATTAGGGTGCTTATTGACTCAGTTGCTGGCAGTGGGGGTTGCCGGGTGGGCGGCCTGCACAGGGTGACTGGTCCCTGGTGGGGGACGAAGGGGCGGCTGAAACCTCAGCCTCCTGCCTGGATTTAGAGCAATACCAGGGCCGCCCCAGCTCCATAGCTCAGCCCCTTCTCCCTCCGGGATGCTTCTCCCTGCTTCCCTCACAGCCCTTCCCATGAGGATGGAGGAGCAAGGCCCCCGAGCCTGCCTGCAGGCATGTCTCCCAGAGCCGGCCCAGGAGACGGCCCACTGACCAAATGTCGCCTCTTCATTTCAAGTGGGCGGTAAACAAGATCGGGCCAAGGCATCGCAGAGCTGCTGTTCTGTGCTCACAGAGGTGCCTGACTCGACCCCGTCACCGACGTTTCTGGAAACAGGGCTGGTTTCTCTCCTCAAGACCCCCCAAAACGCTGATGGTGACCGAGCAACCTCAGGGGGTTTGGGACTGGGAGTGTTTCCACCCATGTGGCCTGTCACCTTGCCTCAAATTCTACCTTTTTGGTTCTCATTTCTTTTCTCCCAAGGGCTTTTCGGGTTTTCAGAGGTTCTTGTTGCAAATCTCTTAAAGAGGCAGTGCAGTTCTGTGAGGAGGGCCCAGGTTCAAGGCCCAGCTCTGCTGGTCACCAGCTGTGGGATCCTAGAGCAGCCGGAGCACAGCTGCCTGAGTGTCAGGAGGTGGGCAGAGGTAGGGGCTGAGGAGATGCCGCGGGGGGCACAGCGAGGGCAGGGGGAGAGGCCCAGGGGCGTTAGGGCCTCTACATGTTAGGGAGCATCTCCACTGACCTTAGCAAGCGGGGCAGAGCCAGGCTCCCCAGAGAGGGGCTGGGGGGAGTGCTTGGAAGGGGCCCTGGGCAGAACCTCTGCTTTGGGGCCCAGGTGGACTGGAGTTCAAATCTCACCTCTACCTTCCATGTGGGCAAATGATTAAGCCTTTCACTGCTTCAGGTTCTTTATCCATATAGTAGTATGATTATTGATGAAGAGGAAATGAAGATACTTAGACATACAGAGCAAATGATATGAACTGAAGAAAGGCTAGCTTTTAGGAGTGGCAGAGTGGAGTGGACTCCCAGCTCTGTGACATCAGGTGAAAAAGGTAACAAGTGTCTCAGAGATGCAGCTTGCTTATCTATAAAACACAGTTCCACCACCTTTGGAAGCGAGGAGCCTGGTGGGTGCCGTCAGGTAAGCATCTGACTCTTGGTTTAGGTTCAGGTCATGACCTCAGGGACGTGAGATCAAGCCCCGCATCAGGCTCCAGGCTTGTGCAGAGTCTGCTTGAGATTCTCCCTCTCTCTCTCTCTCTCTCAAAACATCAATCAATCTTTATTTATTTTGAGCAGGTTTGTCTTTTTGCCAAGGGTCCCAAATACAGGGCAGCTACACAATGGCCAACGGAGAAGTTGCGTGGATTGTTCTGTATGGGCAGCTCTGGAAGGAACGGTCCTGCCTTTCCCACTGATGATGGGATGCTCCATAGTGTCTCTGCCTGCCAAGTTATTTGTTATTTGTTTCCTAGCAGGGAAATAATACAGGGAACTTGGCCACTGTAGGCTGGAGTCTTACTGTTTTCTGGGAATCACCTGATGCCAGGATCCAACCTGAGTGCCTGGCCCAGAACAGGGAGCCCTGCCAGGCCACAGACAAAGGCTCCTTTGGTCCCTCAGCTGGCGCTTGCCACTGCCCTGGCGGGTTGTCTGCGGATGGCTGTTCAGGGGTCATGTGACCGTCCCTACTTAGAGATCTTCAGATAGTAGAGACTTGGGCCATTTCCGGGCATTGGGTCCCATCCACGATTTCGGGAGGATGTAAGAAAAATTATGTTCTCACTATAAAATACCTCAACAGATTGAGTAAATACTAAGGAAATCTGCCTTCGTCTAAGGGAAGAGGCTGGTGTTGGGGTGCCGTAGAGAGAGCACGCGCTGGGCCCCTCTCTGGTGACTTGGGTTCAGGGATTGCTGACTGCAGGGGAAAAAAGCTCCTTCGTTTTAGCTCAGATAAAAAGCAGGGGTCCTATTATGAGTATTCAGGGGCAGCTCTTGGGACCCCATTGCAGAAGCTCAGCGCCGAGGCAGAGCAAGTGGAAAGTGACCACCTCTCGAAGGCCCCCGGGCAGCCTGCTGCGCGGCTCCTCAGGCACCTGCCCGGCTCACCTCGCCACACAAGATGACTTCCCCTGCCAGACCTACTTTCTGCTCCTCCTCACTTCGCGTGCCCAGGGCTCTGGCTGACCTTGGCAATGATTCCAGACATGACACGCTCAGCTCCTCACAGCTCGGTGACATAGTAGAGACCAATGGTCACTTCCCTTAACTACCGAGAAAAGAGAATGTGATTGGTTTATCCTGGGTCAGGTGTTAGCTCCTCGTCCAGTCAGCTGTGATCAGGGGAAATGGTCCCATGATGAGGTCATCACAGGCTCTCTATAAAGGAGATGGAACTGGTAACGAAATCACGAGTATTTGGAAAACTTGGTTAAGCTTTCTGGGTCTTACTTTTATCAAGTATTAAAGAACACTAATTATTATTATACTGGTCATTAAATATCAGATTAAATCATTTTACATATGGAAACCAGCTAACCTCCACACCCCACCTCCTGGATGTGTTCATTCATCTGTGGGCACGTAACGATAATTCTAATAATTCAGCTCATCAGCTAAAGGAAGTCCATTCTTCAAGGAAGTCCTCTAGGGAATTTCTGGGGACACTAAGGAATGAGTGTACGTTCTACAAGTCTACCCAGGTGGGGGGTTGTCATCCTTCCCAGCCTCCTTGTTCTGCATGACTGCTTCTTTTGAGCACAGCTGGGCATCTCTTAGCCTCCTGTTTTCCAGCCCGTTGATACTCAACCTTGTATACCTTTATCCCTAACATGGATGTGAGTTCCATCCTTTGGTCCCCAAAGCATAGCTTAAAGAGGATGGAGATGATATTTACATTCCCCCACCTTTATTGAATTATGATTAACAAATAAAAATTGCATATATGGAAGTTGTACAATGTGATTTTTTAAAATGGAAATGATGTAACTTTACTGAATTTTTTTAAAGATTTTATTTATTTATCAGAGAGAGAGAGAGATCATGAGCAAGGGGGAGGGACAGAGGAAGAAGCAGGCTCCCCACTGAGCAAGGAGCCTAATGTGGGACTCGATCTATAATCCTGGGATCATGACCCGAGCCAAAGGCAGATGCTTAACCAACTGAGCCACCGAGGCTTCCCTGAATGTTTGAGGAAAATAAAATTTAACCAAAAGACAAAGCTTGGCCTTGTGTACTACTGGGCCTTCATGAGGCTGGAGGACCCAAAAGGTACCCTGAGACTATTTCTGCTGGGGGTTTCAGGCCAATCTCGGGGAGAGGAAGAGCTTCATCCCATCTAGCCCCTAGTGCCCCGCATCCTTGTGGCGGGAGATGGCCCAGCTCCCAGGAAGCCTGATGGTGGGGCCCTTCATCACCTCTGGAGGAGATGCCCGCTCCCCCGTCAGGTTGCTGTCGGACAGTCACAATCCCCACACACCTTTCCGGCTTCACCAAGTCTAACTTCTTCAGTTTAAAAAGCCCCACAGGAGCAACTCACCAGGCTGGGCCCAGTTTTGGGGGCCAAGACTGCCTCTCCCTTCTTGCGGGGGTAGATCTTGGCGCTCGATCACTTGTGAGCTCATTTTTGGTAAAAAAAAAAACAAACTAATCTCCCAAGAATATACAGTGATTTTTCAAGCATTGGACACCGAAGTTTCGCATTTTACAGGAAAAGAATTGCTAACTATGGGATTCATCTGGAGAGTCTCCAAGCGACATTTGTAAATGGTACATATTAGGATGAGAACTGGCCCTACCAGTAGGACCAAACAGGCTCAGCGCTGTGGCCCTTTCTTAAACAAAGGGAGTGTCTGTTCCAAAGACAAATTCATTTTTCTTCTTCATAAACTACAGAGACTGTCTGACACTCCCAAAATGGCCGCTTTCCAACCTCAAATATTTAAAGCCCAGTCTCTTCCAAGCACCTTGCTCTAATAAATTGCTTTCTTTGATGCTCCCAACAACTTTAGTAGGTAAGGTATTACTTCCTTTCTTTTATAAACAAGGAAACGGAGGCTCAGAGGTGGGTGATAATTAACCGAAGGCTAATCAATTGCAGGGTGGGATTGAACCCAGCTTGGACTTTTGTCCTCCCTCACCCTGACCCAGGAGCCTTTCCAGGTCCAGAGTTCTGCATCTGAGGTCCGGGAGATACTGGGAAGCTCTGAGCCTGGTGGGTGGGAAGGCAGCCTGTGATTCACAAGTACTGATGCGAAAGGATGATCCTGGGCTCCCCGCCTGGTGCTGCAAATCAGGTCCCGCGCAGGATGGGAAAGTGGGCTTTCATTCCAAAGTCACCAAGAGTTTAAGAGCAGGACAGCTGAGCCTTACGCCAAGCACAGGTCCTTGTGAGTCCTGGGTCCCGTGTGACCTGGCAGCCTGGACCTGGGAGGGGCGGGGGCTGCTGAGGGCCCTGGGAGCCGCCTCTCCCTGCTCCCCGGTGATGTGACGCGCTCCTCAGAGAAAACCGGGCACCTGACAGCTTGGGTGCAGCAGATAATTTATTTTATTAATTTATATTTTTGCAGTTTAGCTGCCTTTATTCCTCCCTTATTATTGTTGTTTTGAATAATTTGTGTGGCTTTTGAGGAACCGGCTGGAACTGCTTTGGGCCTTAACACACCAGGAAGCAACTGGAGACAGGTGGAGCTTTCATTTGGCCCCGAGGGGAAGCTGACGGAAATGGCTGTTGGATGGTGTGTGCTTAGCAAACCTTACTGGAAGAAAGGATGCTTCCCCCAGCAATGGAGGCCCTTGGGCCCTTGGCTGGGTCTCCCCCAGATGGCAGGGTCTGTCAGGGGCATTTGATTCCGGCTGAAGCCTCCCCAGTTCTCTGGTAACTGCTGTGAGCCCTACATCTTCGAAAGCCCGCTTCTGACTTTCTGACTCTTTCAGGGTCTCTGGCATCCTGTGGGCAGCTGGGGCTAGCCTTGGGGATACAGTGGCTAACAGTTAGGTGTGGGCCCTGCCCTCCTAAAAGTCTCAGCTGGAGGGAGAGCCGGGAAAGTGGGCTGGCAGGGCTATAGACAGGGGCGACTTTGAGGCGAGCACAGAGAAGGCCTCACCTAGAGAAGGCCCTTCTCTGGGGAAGCAAGATTCCTACAGAAATCTGAAAGATGAGTAGAATTTATCCAGGTTTGGGGGATGGTAGGGGTGGAGGTGGGGATTCTGGGCTCAAAGGAAAGCATGTGCAAAGGCCAGGGAGTGAGAAAGAGGATGTTGTATTTGCACCATGGACAGAACTGTGAGGAGAGACCTTTCTAGTAACAAATGTGAGTTGAGTGCTGCTCTGGGCTTCGGCACTGGTGAGTCAGCCCGCACACTGGATCGCGCCCCTCTCTAGCACTTGCTTTTCCAATTGTAGACCCTTACCTGCTTCTTTGTTCTCCTGATTCTTCCCATCTCATACATCGACTGGCTTTCTTCCTCGGATGTATTCCATGTATTAGCATACATATAACACTGGAAGAAGTAAGAAAGACGGAAATTAATTTCACTTTCATAAGATTGACCAAGCATAAGCGGTTGGTTATGAGGTGGCTCCATAGAAGTGAGGACCCAGAGTCTTAATCTCTTGCTCCTCCACCATCCCTGAGGAGTTGTTCTTGAATGCATGCTCCAAAATGGCTCTCCACATGTCAGATTTCCAAGAGACAAGGTAAAGGGACACCCTCTTTTCTTTTTAAGGCTGCTGCATGGAAATCACATGCATCATTTCTCCTCACATGCAATCAATTGGCCAGCGCTCAGTCATGTGACCACACCCAGCTGCAGGGCAGCCCGGGAAATGTAGTCAAGCTGGTTCCCATGTGCAGAGAAAGCTTAGAGGGAAATGGACCTTCAGAGAACTAGCAGTCTCTTTTCTATTGTTTCTAGTTTGTGATTTTGGAGATCTGTCTTTACAGAATAATATTGCAGTGATGATTCTTGTTTGGTTTAGCCCTGGACTTGCCATCTCTCATGTGGACACTAGAAAGGCAGAGAACATCAATCCTGGAAAGCTAAAAGCCAAAACTCGGGGCGCCTGGGTGGCTCAGTTGCTTAAGCGACTGCCTTCGGCTCAGGTCATGATCCCGGAGACCCGGCATCGAGTCCCACATCGGGCTCCCTGCTCCGCGGGAAGCCTGCTTCTCCCTCTCTCACTCCCCCTGCTTGTGTTCCCTCTCTGGCTGTGTTTCTCTCTGTCAAAACAAATAAAATCTATATTAAAAAAAAAGCCAAAACTTACAATAGACAAAGGGTAAAACATGTATTGGATGTTTTAGGTCAATAAAAGTTCTTCTAAGAGCAGGGCAAGGGAGGTCTACTCACTTTATTTAAAAGAGTTTTGTGGATGAGATTGCATGTGAAGTCAGTCCTCATATGGGCCTTAAAAACTCTCTTTGAGCAGAGACAATGAAGGCTGTGGACTTGCCTTCAGCCTTAATTGAGGCCCAGCCTGAATTCCTCAGTCTTTGTTCCTTCCAAGGGCAGGGAGGGACAAAAACTGGATGGATTGACAAGGAGAACTGGTGGGTGGCGAATGCATTCCCTCAAAAGAAGCTCTGGGAGTGTGAGAGGCAGGCTATCCTTGAGTGAATGGGTTCAACCAGACAGATGATCCAGATAATCCAATAAAACACTTTTTATTTTTGTGACTAATCCAACTGTCAGACTCCATTTTCAGGAGCTCAAACCATCATCAAAAGATGATTCTGAGGCGCCTGGGTGGCTCAGAGGGTTAAGCCTCTGCCTTCAGCTCAGGTCATGATATCAAAATCCTGGGATCGAGCCCTACATTGGGCTTTCTGCTCAGTGGGGAGCTTCCTTCCCCCTCTTTCTCTGCCTGCCTCTCTACCTACCTGTGATATCTCTCTCTCTCTCTCTCTCTCTCTCTCTCTCTCTTTCTCTTTCTCTCTGTCAAATAAATAAATAAAATCTTAAAAAAAAACCCCACCTATGGGGAGCCTGGGTGGCTCAATTGGTTAAGTAACAGCCTTCGGCTCAGGTCATGATCCTGGAGACTTGGGAACTAGCCCCTCATCTGGCTCGGCAGGAAGCCTGCTTCTCCCTCTCTCACTCCCCCTGCTTGTGTTCCCTCTTTAGCTGTGTTTCTCTCCTTCAAATAAATAAATAAATAAATAAATAAAATCTTTAAAAAAATGATTCTGAGTCTTGATGTCCACTTGTTGGTTTGCCTACAATTAAGTTTTCATCTCAGCCCTCTCTGCAAGCTGCTTACTCATGTTCCAGACAATAACATACTAAGTAAGGAGAAATTAAGAAGGGAGCTAGGTAGCACGGAGTTATTTGTGTACATGTGTCTGACTCAGATGGAGATGATTTGAGAGGCAATCCCTACCCCAGCCCTCATGGTTCCCAGCCTCCAGGTTGGTGCCTGGCACATGGTAAATATTGAATCAATGTTTGTTGAATTCATTCTGATAGCCAAGCTTGACTGTGGTACTTTTTTCATTAATTAACATTGCCATTGTCAGCAGCATGAGTTAGAAGAATGCCATGTTTCTGTCATGTTTTCTAGCTGTGACTCCAACCTCCCTCTCCTCCACATTCTCTCCATGAGTCCCTTGCACATTTAAAAGTGGAAAGAGTACATATCAGAGACTGGAGGAAGTCTGAATATCATAAAAATTAACCATATGGGACAACTGGCAATATCTTGTGAAGTAAACATACATATGCCCCTTAACTCAGAAGTTGCCCTCTTGGATATTTATCCCAGAAAACTAAAAAGTTCTGTTTAGACGAAAACCTGTTCATGAACATTGGTGGCAGCTTTACTCATAATGGCCCGAGACAAGAGACAATCCAAATGTCCTCCACTGGGTGAATGGTTAAATGTTCTCTCGTATGTCCATACAGTAGAATGCTACTCAGCAATGAAAAAGAACAAACTTTTGAGATACGCAATGTATTAGTCTGCTTGGGTTGTTGTAACAAAGTTCTAAGGACCAATTGGCTTAAGCAACAGAAATTTATAGTCCTAACAGTCTGGAAGCTGGAAGTCTGAGAGCAAGGTGTCCATAGGACCCTTCTTCTGAAGGTGCTAGGGAAGCAACTGTTCCCACCTGTCTCCTAGTTTCTGATAGTCCTTGGCTTGTGACAGCCCACCCCCAATCCTTCATGGTTTCCTCCCTGTGTGTGTATCTGTGTCTCAGTTTCTCCTTTTCATAAGGACACCAGTCCTACTGGATTAGGGGCCCACCCTATTCTAGTATGACCTACTTTTAATATCTGCAGGGACCCTATTTTTAAATATTACATACTGAGGTGCTGGGGGTTAGAACTTCAACGTATGAATTTGATGGGGACACAATTCAACTCAGCATGTCACAACATGGGCAAGGGCGTCAGGCTTAGTGAAAACAGCCAACCTCTAAAGATTGCATGTTTTACGAGCCCATTTATATAACACACACAAACTGACAAGACTCTGGAGATGGAGAAGAAATTGGTGGTTGCCAGGAGCCAGGGACAGAGATGATGGGGGGTTGGTGGTGAGTCTATAAAGGGTAGCATGAGGGAGTTTCTTCGTGGTGATGGAATGGTCTTGATCCTATTTGGTGGTGCTTATATGAATCTAAATGAGGGTTCAAATTGCACTGAACTATATTCCTCTCCCCCACAACATGCGGGAGTACATATGAAAACCTGTGAATACTGAACAAGGATCGCGGTCTAGGTAACAGTATTGTACCCATGTTGATTTTCTGTTTTTGATATTGTACTCATTACGTAGAGATGTCACCACTAGGGAGAGCTGGGTGAACGGGTTCACAGAACTATTCTATCTAACATTCTTGCAACTTCCTATATGCCTGTAATCATTTAAAATCACAAAATAAACATACCAATATGATTCTGTTGGGGAAGAGGAGGGAGGAAATGAAAGACTGGGGGTGCACATTGGGTTAAAAAGCTCCTCATAATCCTGCAAAAGGTCTTTGCCTCCTAAATTCCATGACCTTTGCAGTCACTCTACCTTCCATCTCTGCTTGCAGAATGAGGAACCTGCAAGCAAAGGCAGCAAAGGGCAGAGATCAGAACATGGATATTTATTTATTCCCCTCTAGACTTCCACCTAAAACTTGATTTTCTAGATTTTTCAGATTTGAGATAGGTGAAATCTACAAAGGCAGCCCTTGTCAGGACCTCAGCTTCTTAGATCAGCTGCTACCTGACTCACCCACCTACGTCTCTCCTTGAAGTCCTTGTGCCAGTCACCTCCCTGTGTGACTCAGGGCTTGACTCCCTCTGCCATGCTGGGGGTGTCTTGTCTATCTTGCTCCCCCTTCAACTGTGCACAGACTTGCTTTATGCCCTCACCTGGATCCAACTAACCCCCAGAAAGTTGGCTTTGCAATCCTAAGCCTTGGATAAGATGACCCGGGTTCCAGGCTGGCTCTGCTCCACGAACTTAAGCCAAGTCACTTCTCCGTGCCTCAACTTTTGTCAACTCGTCAGCGAGGGTAAATCCTTTCTAGCTATTCTTGATGCCTGGACTATCCTGAAGCTTCACCATTCTAGTTGATGGGAGGTTTCAAGCAAATGCAAAGTTCTGTTATAATGACCTCATAATAATAATTTAATAGTGATGAATTATTAAGCACTTCCCATATATTAAGTGCAGATATTACCTGTTAATTCTTACAAGTGTTATGGACCTCCTAGTGCTATACCAAGCACGTCCCATGCCTGCCTAGGAGATTGCCCCTTTGACCTTATTCACTCTGACTGCATCTCTAAACACTACAGGGATCTCTGAGTGTTGATCCAGGAGATGAAGAGCTTTGGTTTCTTTCAGAAGTCCACATCACATTTTACCCATAATCCCTGGGGTGGTGGTGTGACTGAGCCAGGTTGACAGACTCACAGGAACTGATCATGCCCACCTCCTCCCAGATCTGAGCTCCATAACATCACACTGGGGCTTGAAATTGGCCATGGTGAAAGTATTTATAACATGGAAGTCAGCAAACACTACAAACCCGGTCTTCAAGCCTAGGGAGATTCATTACAAATGGGATTTCTGGGGGTAATTTAAGATATCTCTCAATTCCCAAGGTAGATGGGAGGAGCTGGCCACCAACATAAAATAGTAATTATGAATGCCCTTGAGAAATGTGCTATAGAGTTTGCTGTCTGTGTTACCATGGGCAATCACTGTCTTCAGGGCTCCATTCCCTTCTCCAAAAATGAGGATATTGATGAGGTCTATATCCTACCCTCAAAACATTTCTCATGTTAGCGTTTCTTTTATTTTCTTTTTAAGATTTTATTTATTTATTTATTTATTTATTTATTTATTTATTTATTTATGAGAGAGAGCACAAGAGGGAGGAGCAGCAGAGGGCAAGGGACCAGAAGATTCCATGCTGAGCATGGAGCCTGATGTCAGGTTTCATCCCACCACCTTGAGATCATGACCTGAGCTGAAATCAGTAGCAGGACGTTCAACCAACTGAGCCACCCAAGCACCCATAGCTTTTCTTATTGTACTTTTGGGTGCTACTATTTTTATTATGAGGTTCCTGGTCTCTATAGGAAGGTAAGTTTTAAGCAATTGACCCTCCCCCTCTTCTGAGAGATAATCCAGTATAATGTTGAGAAGACAGATTCTAAAAATTTCTGCCTGGGTTCAAATCCTACTCTATTACTTATTAGCTGTATGACCTTGAGCAAGTTACTTAAACTCTCTGTACCCTAGTTTTCTCATCTATAGGGTGGGGAGATTATAATAATACCTATTCTTAGAGTCACCCTAAGGGTTACATGAATCAGTATGTATAAAGCACAAAAAGAAGTTCCTGACTCATAGTAAGTACTATGAGGAGTTTGCTATAATTATTCTGAAAGCTATTGTACTGCATTGAAGATTATCCCCCAGAATTCATTACCTTCCCAGAACCTCAGAAATGTGACCTTACATGGAAACACAATTCTTGTAGCTATAAGTAAGGAAGATGAAAGTGCTGGAGTAGGGCGGGTTCCTAATCCAATAGGAGTGGTAAGAAGAGGGAAGACACACACACACACACACACACACACACACACACACACACAAAGATACCGTGAAGACAAACAGGGAGACCGACACGTGATGACAGAGGCAGACATTGGCTTGATGCCACTGCAAGCTAACAAAGGCCGGCATTGCTGGCAACAGCCAGGGGCTAAGAAGAGGCAAGGAAGCATGCTCCCCTTGAGCCACTGGAGAGCAAATGATTTTGTTGACACTGTGATTTTGGACTTCTAGCCTCCAGAGGTATGAGACGATAAATTTTGTTGTGCAAAGCTGTTTGTGATCATTTGTTATAGCAGCTGCAGGAAACTGATACAGTGGTCCTGTTAGAAGGTTTGAATGAGGTCAAAATACCCTTTTCCACAGCCTCCCTTTTGAACTCCACTACTTGTTTTTTTACATATTTGTTCTGCTTTTGCTCTGTTGGCTCTTTTTATAAAAAAAAATCTTTTTCCTTTTTAAAGTAATCTTTATGCCCAATATGGGGCTTGAACCCTGAGATCAAGAGTCACATACTCTACTGAGCCCTCCAAGTGCCCCGCTCTATTGGCTCTTTCCTCACAGTCAGGGCTCCGTTAGAAGCTGAGCTCCTGGCAACTACAAAATGGGGCTTGAGGGTGGCTTGGCCAGGATGTGTGTGAGGCCTCTGGGAAGACCACTCAGCTTTCACAGCATCCCTTTGTAAGGTCTGTGGGCTACCCCCAGAGACCCCCTAGGATCAACCTCCAAATATCTGCCCTGGAAGGATGGCAAAAAAATACCCAGATTGGAAGCTGAATCTGAGTTTATGAATCACCTTCAGAGAGGCTCCCTCATTCTATCCAGACCTCTTCCCCTCTGAGATGGTATCTCTCTCTGCCAGAAAGTATGTTGTGCTGACTTTTCATTTTAACAGCTGAAGGAAGAGATTTTCTAAGCGTTATTGAAATGTGACTGGCTTTTCAGTAGTGTTCTACCTGCCACATTCTGAGGTCATATGCCATGCATGGGGACATCATACCTATACTCACCAAAAAATACTTCCAGCTTAGCCTGTTCCAGGTACTGATCAGAACTTTTATTTACATTATCCAATTTTAACGTCTCAGTGACCTTGAGAGATGGTCATGATTTTGCCCATTTTATGCAATAGAAAACTGAGGCTGAGAAGTTTATGTGATGGACTCAGGATCACATAGACAGATGCAGGGATGGGAGTTTTTTGAGCCCCTGATGTCTGACTCAAGGCTCAGTCTTTTAGCACTAGACCAGTGTTTGCTAAAGTGTGGCCTGTGGGACCTGGGTCTTCTAGATGCCCAAGGAAAGGGGTTCCTTAGGAGCCAACTTCCTTAGGGTTGCCAAATAAAACCCAAATGCCCAGTTAAGTTTGAATTTCAGATAAACGACACAGAATTGTTTCATATGTTCAAATTATCAAGTATAGTAAAAAAACCAAATAATTTGTTCAGATGAAATTCATATAACACACCATGAACCATTTTAAAGTGAACAACTCTGGGCATTTGGGTAGCTCACTCGATTAATCAAGAAAGTCTTGATTTCAGCTCAGGTCATGATGTCAGGTCATGGGATCAAACCCTGCTTCAGGCTCTCTGCTCAGAGCAGAGTCTGCTTGAGATTTTCTCTCTCCCTCTCCCTCTGCTCCACCCCCAAAATAAATAAATAAAATATTAAAAAGATGAAGCGAACAATTGCATGACATTTAGTACGTTTGCTCTGTGATGCAACCCTTACTTCTAACTAACTTGTAACATTTTCAGCATTCAGAAGTAAGAGACCTTATTCCTTAAGCAGGTTCTCCACGTTTCTCCCTCTCCTGGCTCCTGACAGCCACCTGTCAGTTTTCTGTCTCAATGGGTTTCTCAATTCTGAATTTTTCACATCAATGGGATCATACAATATGTGTATGTGTCTGGCTTCTTTCATTTAGCGCAGTGTTTTCAAAGTTTATCCACTACTGCCGCACGCATCCATCCTTCATCCCTTTTTGCAGTTGAATAACGTTCCGTTGTATGTGCATGCCACAATTTGCCCATCATCCACTGATGGATATTTGGATTGTGTCCGCCTTTTGGATATTGTTTATAGCTCATGGGCTTTCTTGTGCAGGACTCTGCTTTATTTACTTTCTACAAGAATTTCTCACTAGTGATGCTACCAGTGGGGAAAACGAAGTCTCAAAGACTCAAAGCAACTGCCCTTTGGATCAGGCAGTGGGGAGGAAATAGACTGTCCATAAGAGGGGGTAATAGGAAAGTTGTTTTTGTTTTTGTTTTTTTTAGAGAGTCTGAGCAGGGAGAGGGGCAGAGGGAGAGAAAGGATCTTAAGCTGGCTCCAGGCCAGCATAGAGCCTGCTGTGGGACTCAGTCTCACAATCCTGAGATCATGACTTGAGCCAAAATCAAGAGCTGGGCACTTAACCAATGGAGCCACCCAGATGCCCCACAAGGGAAGTTTCCTGATGGTATTACTGACGGAAGTTGCCAGCAGAGGAAAGGACACCAGGAAGGAATGGGAAGGCACCTAGAGCTTGCAATAGCAGAAAGCCACAAATACCCTTCAGCCTGCAGAGTGGAGGGAGAAGGATGCCAGGCTCTGGAGGGGCAGGGAGGATGGCACTGCCTGGCACGAACCAAGGCCTTCAGAAAAGAAACCCATCAGCTGACAATCCACAGCCTGGGAAGAAAGAGTAGAGGCATAAGTATAGGATCTTCCTTCCTTCAAGCCCTCCAACTCCTACTCCCATTGGCCATACCCAATGGGGATCCGAGGTAAGGGAACCAGCCCTTCCATAGACCAGAGCAGGGAAGGATAGAGAGTGTCTGGGGGCCAAACCAAACCTATAGAATATAGCTTTTGTCACAAGCCTTATTTGGGACCCGAACCAGGGTCTTTGGAACCCAGATCCCAGGCTTTTCTAGTTCCAAGTGCCGGCTAGCCCATCTCAGGGGACTTATTGTTAACACACCTCTGCTTCCTCACAGCTGCCCTTAGCTTGCCCCATCCTCCAAGGGATCCAGGGTCTGCAGAAGTGCCTGGGCTGCTTCTTGGCCTCCCTTTTCACCCCCCCTCTGCCTTAGCCCCAAGGCTGCTCGGGGCCATGCTGCGCTCCCTGTCTCTGCACACCAAGTAAGGCAGGCTTGGGGCCCCTAGAGGCTGGGTGCTTTTTCCCATTTGTGTTCATTCTGAAGACACGAGAGAGCCATGGGGAGAAAAAGCTGAACAAATCAGGGCCTAGAGACTGCTGTGAAAGGGGCCCAGGGAGACAATGCAGTGAGTGCTCAGGAGGCCCAAAGCCAGGACTTCGGCCGTGCTGAGCCTACACACAGACTTTTAGGCACTTTTCTATAGACTCTTACCAAGCCTTCAATGGGCTCTCAGTGTGCTCAGAAGAAAACCCAAACCCCCACCCAGGCCCACGAGGCTCCAGCCTCCGCCTGTACCACTTGCCTCCCTCCCTTCTCTACTTGCTTTCCTTCGGCTCCGGGCACACCAAGCCGTTTCCCACTTCCAGACTTTTCCATCTCCTGGATCCGCTGCTGGGTGCCACCTTCACTGTACTCAGGGCTGGACCCTGCCCCTGCTGAAGGTCTCACATGAGCGGCCTTTCTTGGCCCTAGCTAGACCTCCCCCCCCCCCGCCACTGCCACCAATTTTCCCTCTTGACACCTTGGTGGCATAGGTGCCTGCACGGGGCTCGAATTGCCACGGGGACACGAAGCCCTCTGGCCTTATGTAACTCCCCACCACTGTGCCCCGCAGAGCCGAGGAGACGGCAAGCCCTAAGAATGTGTTTGTAGAATCAGAAAATGGGTGAAATATTTTAACATGTCAGCTATTCAGATTTGACCTGTTTGGATTTCTGATTTTAGGTAACATACAAAAATCTCTGAACAAGGACAGAGTGGTACCCACTGTGTTCTGTCAGCTGAGGTTCTGGATTTTCTGCTGCTGTTTCCTCTATAGTTGCTAGGATATAGGGATATCCATCATTCATGTACTGAATTCATCATGGGCTTCCATGGGTTCGAACTCCGGCGACTAAATCGCCCTGGAAACTTGTCAATATGTCTTCTTTCCCGCCATTCTGCTTCTCTTCTCTCCCTATTTCTCTCCTCAAGGCACATGGCAGGTGCTCAGACTTTTTGATGATTTTGATGAAATGATGCAGAGCTGACCTTCATTTACTCTACTAATAAGGAGGACCTTGCTGGCACCAGCTACCCACACAAATGGGTAACTCTGTTCTGAGCCTGATCTCAACTGGGTTCATCTTATTGTTAGGATCTGAAGTCTCTCCTATGTTGAGTGCTCAGAGTTGGAGCAGTGACCCAAGGTTTTCACAGCAAGAGAAGATGGCTGTGGGTGTGTTCTGGGAGGAGCTCCATGAGATGCTCTGGGATGAGACGAGTGGCAGCCCGAGAAAGGGCAAGTGATCGTTCTACCACTTCCAAGCTGAGTGGCTCAGGTGATTTCTTTGCCTCTTGGTTCTTTAGTTGCCTTTGTTTTCTCAGCTCTAAATGAAAATATGTCAAGTTGCAGAGGTGATGTCTTCCAAGGCCAATGTTCCAGTAACCTATCACCATCTTACCTCTGTGGGGTAGCTCTGCCTTCTTCATTTAATCCAGAAATATCCAAATCGAGCCATGGGAATATGCAAATATCCATGGAAATATCCAAGACACCCAAGGGAAAAGCAAACCAGATGGACAGATGAAAGCCCATTAATCAACTCCTCTCCACTCCTCTCCACCTGTGAATACAGTGCTCCCTTCCATTTCTTCTTTTCTTTCTTACTTTCATCCCAGACCCCACTCTTTGCTTTCTTCTTCTTCTTTTTAAATTCAAACAGTGAGGAGAACAACCTTGCAGCTCCAGACTCAACACAGGCATTAGGGCTTGTGTGATCTGTTCCTTAGCACTGGACATTTCAGAATCGGTATGTGTGCTTGGCCAAGCCTTGCAAAGATGGTCCATCCCGCAGGTTAGCTGTGCTTAAAGGAGAACACTCTTGTCCTCAAGGGAGTGCGACTATTGTGATCTTCTGTAAAGAAGACAGTAGTCATTGTTCACAGGGGCCTGGTTGTTTATGGGTAATTCATTCACTGTTGTGTTTATCAGGCAAGACTCCTTTAAATTTAGGGCTCAGGATCCATTTAGTTTTATAAGTTAAGCCAAACTCCTTTTCTGCTGTAAGTGCCTTTTTAAATTCTTGGATAAAATCAATAAACTGTGAAATGTCTCTATTGAAAAATGATATGACCAAGCCCTCCCTGAGAATTCAGGAGTTAAAATGTGGTTTGAGGCTTAAAGGCCCATTAGGGTACTATTGGATTATGGTGAAATCCTTCTGAATGTGAACTTTACTGCGTTTTGACTTAGAAATGTAATCCAGCGCCAGGTCCTCAATGCACAAATGCCAAATACTGCTTCTAGAATGCATTAGTCCTGATGGAGACAGCAGCTTGGCATGGCAGCTTGAAAATATGATTCCTTCAGTTTTTACTGTCAATGACCTGGAAAGGAGACCAGTTCCCCACTGCGCCTTGGGAGAAAATGGTCACCTAATTATTAGTGAGGGAGTGTTAATAAATTAATACATGACATGGATAAATTACACATGGATCTTCTTAGGACTCCACCCCCTTGGGTTTGAAATATACATCGTAAGGTTTTCTTTTGAACTGAAGTCACTCTCTCCTCAAGCTGAGTGTCCACTTTTCCAGATGAAAAAACCAGGGCCCATGAGGGAACGGCCTTACCCAAGCTCACCCAGTGGTAAGGCCTTACTCAAACCGGGGACAACTGAGGCTGCCTCATGGGTAGTGGTGAGGACTCAGTGAAGCAGGATGGGAAGGCTTAGCTTCATATATGGCAGGACTTTGGATGAAGTCACAAGATCATTGTGAGAGTGCTTCTCAGCTATGTCTTGGCTAACACAGATTCATACAGTCAACAGTCTCAGAGAGAAATTAAGTGTTCTGTAATGTCATGCACTGCCATTAGACTCTGTGTTGAATTTTTAGAGATTGATATAGGACATGTGGCTTTGCCCTGTATAGGGAGCTCATAGCAAAATTCTCCAAAAGGCATCTCTCAAATGAGCCAAGATTGATATTCATAATGGCCAGATGGGCATGTCATAGAAATTAAAGAATTTTTGAATATAAATGCCTGGCACACAGAAAGCAACCAACACACGTCTGTTGAATTAAATTACATTGAACAAGGAGATAGGAGGTCTTGCCACCAGATTTAACAGAACCCAGGAAACAGCCGCTCCATTTAAGCCTCTATCCCATGGAGCAGGGATGACAAATACCACTTTCAAATTCCATGCCCAGGACAGACATCACTAATCCATCCCAGCACTCTTACCCTCCAACCTTTTATTGGTTTATATGTGTGAGTCTCCCCCTAGGTGATGGGTCCTTGGAGAGTGCTTTATTTCCCACAGATCGCATAGAATCAATGCTTGATACTTGCAGATGGGATGAGCTCGGAGGGGTTTAAGAAGTTGCCCAAAGCTACACAGGAAATTTGACTGTAACTGAGTTTGACGCCAGCTGAGAGACAGAAGCAGGAGCAGGCAGACCCAGAGGAAAACACCAACTTTATTACCTTCACAGGGAGGTTGGAGGATGGGACTTGGGCCTATGGTAACCCGGCAACAGTGAGCTGTTCCATGGTGACACCCAGGCGGAGACAGACTACCCTCTCAGACACAGGCAAGCAAACCTGAGGTCCAAAGCACACCTCAACTTAGTGTTCCCCCCAAAAGCAGAGCCTAGTGCTTAGACTTGGGTACCGGAAGGAGAGAGCTGAAGCAGGACTCTCTGCCAGCGGGCGGATCCTTTAAGGAAGGGGCGGAGCTGCACATGCTCTTTCTCCGCCATGCCCCATGGGTTCAGTAGCTCTTCCTCCCTGGGAGGGGACATGAGGGATAAGGAGGCTGGATGTGGTATGTGATGCTGAGGGGTCCCCCCAAAACACAAGGAGGAAATTAGCGATCCTCTAATAGGCCCTGGGCAGGAAACATAATAGTCACCGGATAGGGGTTTAGCGCAGTACTGAGGGCACAGTGCATACACCACACATCGTCTTCCCGCCCACACAGCTCTGCTCTGAAATTCGTAGAAGAGGGTTGAAGATGCTACTACTTGAAAGTAAATTAAGAGCTTCCAGTATAGTTGGGTCCACTCTGTCTCGTCTCGCCTTCCCCTACTTGATCATCTAAAAGAAAAGGAAAAGCATGTTTTGGAGGAACTGAGCTCCCAGTGTGCATGAGGGCCCTGCAGCATATCAAGTAGATATTGACTTTGGAGCTTGCTCTAGCTCAGCACGATCAATGTACGCCATCCCGACCCTGCTCTTCACCTTGGGGAGCCGGCTCAGCTCACCGCCACGACTTCAGGGCGCACGGGGTGGATTGTTCTCCACTCTGCCGCTCTGTCTCGGCTCTCATCTATAGCGTGGAAAGATGTACTAACACAGCAGAGAGAAGCCCCACAGGCCTGAGGAGGGCCAGTTTCTGCTCCGGGTGGGCCTCTGCCAAGTGCCTCTCTGGGACTCTTTTTTTTTTTTTTTTTTGCAGATCATGCTTTTCACTGGATTCTCGCCTGCCATGTTCTCAGGTCCTGAAAAATAGCAGGGGTGGGGATGCCCTGAGCTGTCTGTCTCTGAGGAGCATGTTGTATATTGTGTGTGCGTGTGTGTGCGTATTCACATAGCGCTGGTGACTGACTCTGCATCTACTCTACCAAGGCCAACAGCATGGTGGGTAAGAACACCAGCTCCAGTGCAAGGCTGTCAAATTCAAACTGGACCCTCTAACTCCTAACGCTGGGCAGTGAGTGGCTCTTTATACTTCAATTTCCTCACTCATAAAATGGTGAGGATGACACCTGTTTCTATGGTATTTATAATGTATATAAAGCATTTAGTATTCAGCACACAAAAATACTCGAAGTTTCGTTTTTCCTGGTCTACAGTCCATACTGCCATTTTGGAAGGAATTTGCAATGTTCTACAAGAAGTACATGCAACAAAACATGCAATCAAACAAAAATTGTCAGTGAGAGAAAAATGGGACTGAAAAGAAACCTTGAGGACTAAGACAAAGATAAATCAGAACCAGAAGGGTAGACTGTGGTGGAAGATGGTGGTGGATGAGGAAGCAAAGAAGTAGAAATCAGAAAGTCAGAGTATAAGGTCATATACAGTTGTTATAATAACTTGTCAATTTAGGTCTGAGTTTCCTAGCAGCCATATCAAAAAGGGAGATGAGTCAGACCATGTGGTACAACCATAACTGCACATTTAGACTGTAGAAGGATCTAGATATAGCTCACCTACTCTCTTTCCTAAAAGTTGACACCTAGAATTCTGGATTAATCATTATGTTCTTTTTGATGTGTGTGTGTTTGTTCATGTACATGTGAGCACACATCCACATGCATACCATGAATAGCTATCTACACAGTTAAAGTTGTTCAAAACCTGTCAGGATTTTACCCATTATTCTTAAAGTCAGTGATCATTTCATTGTGGTCAAATTATATACCTTATGTTGAAAGGTTACTACTTTCTATATCCTGTTGCCTATTTGGCTTCCAGTTTTGAAATAGTTTGTAAAGGAAAGTTGTTCTTCTTGACTCTGAAAGTGAAGCTTTCCAGAGAAGCCCTCTCACCTTATTCCCACCGAAGTTTAGGTGAGATGACCCAAGACCGTTCAAGGTATCGAACCGGCCCCTCCTGCCTAGCTCCAAGCTGTGCCTGTAATGATTAAGCCTCTCCCGACCTTCTGAGCCTGAACACACAACATGGTCTGCTTCCCACGTGCAGCTCTGCTTTTGTGTCCTCTCAAGTTGGCAGTCGTGTTTGTTGTTGCTGTCTCTGCTCACGGATCCTCCTTTAGGTCTTGGGTTAGAGGGATCTTGGGGCTTTCTGTGGTCAGTCTGAGAATGGGAAGTCTGATAAAGAGTCATTTGTTGTTGTTGTTTCTTGTGTTATGTTAGTCATTTGGAACCCAATCCTGTGCCAGAGCCCCACCTCTCTGGATCACCACAAATGTGAGGATTCAGACAAATGGGATGTAAGAAAATGTCAGAAAACCGTCTCAATCCTGGGAATAATGCTGGGAAGAGAAATGCGGTAGATAGCTTCTCAATATGGCGCTGGGTATTCCCTCTCTTGTGTCATGCAACCACACCCAAGCACCAGTGGTTTGCAGCCCACAGGTCGTGAAGACACCACGGTTCTGAACACAGGTTGGCCCTCGCTTCAGTGGAGCTGAAGGAATTTGAGATCAGAAGCTGCTGTGCTCTGAAATCTGTTACTGTGTTTTTGCTGAAGCCACGATTCCTTCTCACAGGTCCCAGCCCCAGTATGACAGGGACACTGAAGCAAGCATGTTCCCGGGGCAGTCAGACGTGATCTGATGGCTAACTTGGGCTGAAGCATTCCTTGGCAGCCTTGCCAACTTTTTCTTTGACTACATGGCAATTGAAGATATAATTACATTAACTAACTAACTAACTAACCAGCTAACTTCTTTCTACTGTGGCCGGCTTGCTCTCCTAGCCTTTCCTGGCTTCTCTCACAGCTCCCCCTGTGAATTTCTTGCAGTTTGACCCCATCTTGGTGTCTGCTTCTCAGAGGGCCAAGACCAGCCATCATATGCAGGCTCCATGGGCTGGACTTTTTTTCTTAAAAAGATTTTATTTATTTATTTATTTATTTATTTATTTATTTATTTATCAGAGAGAGAGAGCACAAGTAGAGGGAGCAGGAGAGGGAGAAGCATGTTCCCTAGAGAGCAAGGACCCCGATGTGGGGCTCGATCCCAGGACCCTGGGATCATGATCTGAGCTGAAGGCAGACACTTAACTGACTAAGCCACCCAGGCATCCCCAAACAGGGCTGGATTTTGAAGATGGCTCTTCCACAATTTTGACGATTGAACCTGGTTGTGGTTTTAAGACTTCAGCTGGGGCCCTTGAAGAGAGTACCTGTACTGACATGAGGTTCCTCACAGCATGGTAGCCAGAATCTGCTGGCTCTAGAAGGGGATGCCTCAGGGAATAAACAGAAACTGTGTTGCTTTTTCTGACCCAGCCTCTGAAGGCATAGGGCAGCCCTCTACTGCATTGTATTGGTTACAAGTGATCCACAGCCCTGTCCAACTTCAAGGTGGTGGAGGACACAGACCGCAGCTCTTGGTGGTAGGTATGTCAAGGTCACGTCATAGATTAGGACTTGGGATGGATGCTATCATTGGGAAAGAGTCTGACAAATTAGATAAAGAACTTCCTATGACGGTGTAGCAAACCATTCCAGAACCCAGTGGCTGAAAACAACAGTTCTTTTATTCTAATTATCTCTAAACTTTCCGAGGGCTGATAGAGCTCAGCCAACAGGTTCTCACTTGGGGTCTTCATGCCTTTCCAGTGGCTGAGCTGGAGTCATCCAGAAAGGAAGGCTTCCTCCCATTCATGTAGGCCATTCTGACTGCTAGCTGGCATCTCATCTGGGGAGGTCAGCTGGAACAGCTGCACGTGGCCTCCACAGATGGCCCGGGCTTCCTCCCCACATGGCAGCCAAGCTCCGAAGGCAAACATTTTGAAAGACAACCTGTGAAAACTGCGTGCTCTCTTATGGTCTAGCCATAGCAATCACACGGCCTCCCTACTCACCAGAAGCAAGTCATTGAAGCCAGCCCATATTTAGAGGGGCCTCTAGATGGGGACGTCCAAATGTGTGGACATATCTGAACCCACCCCAGGGAGTGTTGCATCCACCATTCGCAGGAAGTCTTTTGGTTTAAGTCTGTGGCAGGGCGGCTCCCTGAGGCTCCACAAGGGCCTGCTGTCATTATTTCAGAAGAGCTGTGGAGGTGTGATAGACTTGGAGACACTTCACGGCCACCAAAGCTGACCTCATGCCAGTCTGCTTGGCCCTCATGAGGTCAACGATGGGTTTTTTGGACTTGCACCCCAAGCCCCAGCCATAGGGTGAGCTGGTGAAACACACAGAATTTGAACACTTGTACCAAGACCGATGGTATTGAGCGCCACCAGTGTTTTCTTCCCCCTGTTAAAGGTAGAGGTTCCTTTCCACCAACTGTGAGTGTATATATTTTAAAAACTCACAGCAGATTCTTTGTGACTTTCTGCTTTCATTCCCCAGGTCACACACGAAGATGTTTTTCAAGACAGCACGTTAAGAAAGTGAAATTAAATCCGTGATATTTGCCACTCGGTCTCACTCAACATCCTTGTTCTGGATGCTTCTGAGGAGAACTTGAGACTCAGGCTTCTTACTACTTTTCACTTCAGTCCTCCTAGGGTAGCAGGGAGGGGGCCGTCATGAGAGAAAATGTAGACAGCTCAACAATTCCTTCAAAAGTTTCCCTTCCTACCAGTGGTATTGACGATTTTTTATTTTTTACTTGATGATGTTAAATGCAAGGCAGTAATTAAGGTAAAATATTAATGACACCAAGATTCTGCCTTGCTTTACTAAAGTCAAGGAAAACTCTGAAGACAATATTGTTTATTTATTAATAAAATGGTATTGAATAGGCAGTTATGTTTCTACCTCTTCTCCTAAAAGACAACATCCTGAAAATCACGTCTGGAATTACCTATAATTTCACAACTGGGGACCCTCGAATCTCATTTCTTCAGTAGTGCTATTGTTAAGACATTCAAAGGCTGACTCTCCTAACATTTACAGACATCATTCCAGGGTAAAAGAAAAGAGAATTGCTACTGTTTTTTACTAGTAACAATAATTCACATTATGTTAAATATCAAACAGACCATAACTGCTACAAATAAGCTAATAGCCTGTCTCCAGGAAATCTGGCAGAGACTTCATTATTTTGAAGTCGTGTTTTCAGGGTATGTTTCCGTGGAGATATTTATTCTCTGTGATAGATATCATTTGTCTCCATTAGAGCTTCCATATGTGTATACGGTTGTGTCCAACAAAGAGGGTTCCTAGATGCCTTTATGGAGGTCTCTGGGGGACACGGGCCCCTGTTCGGGTTCCTGATGATCCAAGGATCATTACCCTCTTCTCCAATCCCACCTGAGTTCGGGTGCCGCCGCGCCCTTTCTCCGAGCTAACGTCCCCGCGTATCAAGAGCTGCTCTTTCAAAGTACAAAGCAGAAGCTGAGGCAAGGGGCAGAGGTGAGTGTATGAATCTTCTCCAACTCCACAGTTGGTTCTGGGCCATTCCTAAAAACCCTGAGTGGACATCAGCGGAAAGATGATGGAAGAAACGGACCTTATAAATCTCAGCATTTTGAGGAATGGTGAAACTTATGCCCCTCATTTTCCTCATGAGAGCTGATGTGAGTTTCCTTGGGAAGCCCCTCAAGGACACAGAACCCCGGTCTGTAAAGACCCAGGATCTGACTTTGCCCTTGAGCTTAGTTCTGCATTTGTGGCTCGAATCCTATCGGGCCAGTTCAGTTGTGCTGAGACCTGGATGGGAAGCAGGGTGGGCATTCTTCCCCAGGCTGGCAGGCGTGAAGTGGAAGAAGAAACACAAAGAAATGAAGGAAAGGAACAAGCAACCGCGGCCTCACAGAGAGCTTGATCCCCAGGATGCGTGAGAAACAGCTTTTCTCTGACACTGAAATCAGAACGGGGATGCTGGGCGGATGGCAGGCTGAGGGTAGCTGAAGGTTTATTATTCTGCAAATGACGAGCAGCCGCTTGTGCCTGCTGATGTGAGCTCTGGGCTCTTGGAAATGCCTAAGGAAGAGGGAAGTTTTGAGAGCAAAGTGCAGTTTTGGGGAAACATAAAAATGAAGAGCGAGCCACCCTAGGGGCTCTGTGTGCTTGTCTTTACACGAAAGGCTGTCCTTTCTTGCTGCCTGCTACCGCAGATCGTCCTCTCCAGCAAGCTTCACGGGTTTTGTTTTCCAGGTTTAAGAAGAGAATGGGAGGCCTGGTAACGCTGTGATGAGGCGAGGCTCTTGCGGGTGCGCGCACCCCGTGCAGAGGAAAGGCAGCCTGCATCGAGTCCTGTCTGTGCAACACACCTGTTTTAAGTGAGCCCTCTGGATAAAGTTTGCTCTCTGAGGCCTGACGGGCCGGATCGCCCCTGCTCTTGCAGAACGCCCTGTGGATGGCTGCTCAGCTTTGCCAGTCCTCCCGTTCCGGTTCCAGTGTGCCCAGCGTGAGCTGCGCTGCCCTCCTGACCACCCGCTCCTCCTTCTCCCCGCCATCTCTCTGCTGAGATGCCCGCCCTCTTCCCGCTCCCAGCTGCTGAACTCCTACCGATCCTTCAGGACTCATCTTTCAGCCTCCCATGCAAGCTGTCTCTAACAGTGTCCTCGCTCCCTGCAGGGGTGAAAGGGACAAGGCAGGAACCAGACATTTTCGGACCCACAGAGTTGAATTGAACATTGTAGCTTCAGCCAGGAAAATATTTTCAAATTAAGTCACAGCCCTAGGACAAAGAATGAGAGCTTGGCCATCATGCATTTGCTATGACCTCTGAATGGTATGTGTCTTCCCCTTTGAGTCCTTGAATCCGCACAAATTTTAAAGGTTCCAACATCCTAAGGTAGTCCCACAATAGCCTGATAAGTTTAGATAGAGCTGCTATAATTCCGTCTATGGAAAGAGGCAGGTCTGGAAAAAGATTGTGTGTGCTGCTGTTGGCTTGGGGAGGACGCTGATTAAACATGCCCACATGCACACATGCACTCACACCCACACCCCCACACCCCTAACAAGAGTTTTTGGGAGAGCTGGATTGCCAACAGTGCTGCCTGACTGAACAAAAGGGACAGCGATTATCCAAGATGCAAAACAAGCTTTGGGTGTGCACTTGGAATGGGTGGGAAGAGCATGCAGAGAACGCTGTTCCACCAGCAAGATGGGCAGATTGTCCAGGGCGGGGTGACGGAACAGGAAGAGAGGACGTGGTCAGGAGCCCTGGAGAACGATAGGAGGAGGAGCTTCTCCCAGGAGTCATGAGCAAGGTCTAACAGAGAAGGGTTCCTGACCCTCCCTGTAGGGCTTCTCAACATTTGCTGAGAGAGATTTCAGGACTGCATCAAACAACTCTTTTTTTTTTAAAGATTTTATTTATTTGACAGAGAGAAACACAGCCAGAGGGGGAACACAAGCAGGGGGAGTGAGAGAGGGAGAAGCAGGCTTCCCGCTGAGCAGGGAGCCCGATGTGGGACTCAATCCCACATCTCCGGGATCATGACCTGAGCCAAGGCAGTCGCTTAACCAACTGAGCCACCCAGGCACCCCTGCATCAAACAACTCTTAGTTAAGGTTCTCCAAAGAAACCAAACCAGCAGGAGACATAATATTTTATAAACATATAAATATTATAAATATATAAAAATTATATACATGATATACATCTTTCTCATTCTCACTTTCTCTCTCCCTAGAGAGCCAGAGCCAGAGATGGAGAGAGAGTTGGCTCATGCAATCGTGTAGGCTTAGCAAGTCCAACATCTGCAGGGTAGACCAGCAGGCTAGAGACCCAGGGAAGAACTGCAGTTCAAGTCCAAAGGTAGTCTGCTGGCAGAATTTCTTGCTTGGGGGAGGTCAAGCTTTGTTCTGGTAAAACCTTTAACCGAGTGGATGAGGCCCACCCACATTGTGAAGGGTAATCTGCTCTATTCTAACTCAACTGATTTTAATATGAATCTCATCCAGAAACATTTTCACAGAAACATCCAGAATAATGTTTGACCAAATATCTGGGTACCATGGCCCAAACAAGCTGACATATCAAATTAATCATCATGACTACTCATTGAGTGCTGTTTCCCATTCTTTCCTTTCCAGTTGAGGGTGTTTGTTGTAGCTTTTTACTGCTATTGTGTGTGTGTGTGTGTGTGTGTGTGTGTGTTTCTGCGCACGCGCGCACCTGTGTATGTGCACGTGTGTGTGTGTGCATGCGTGCGTGTCAGTAATTTGTCTTTTGGTTCATAGTTCTCAAAGCAAGAGTAGCCATATCTAAAAATGATATACATCATGAGGTCCTTGGCTTTAAGCCTGATGCCATGACTGAGTGAGGTTCTTGCAATGGCTTAGGGAGGAGAAGTGAATATATTATTTTTGGTAGGAGTAAAGTAAATATCTGTGACCAAGGAGGTAGACTATAGTAGTTTGGATGATGATACTCAACTATATTCACTCTCTCCCATTCTCTGTCACATAGTCCTGTCTCATTGTCCTTTGTCCTACCCATTTAGCTTGCTTTGATCAATGCATATGAGCAGATGTGACAGTGTGCCAGTTCTGAGCAGAGACTTTAAAAGGTATCATATACTTGTCCCACTGGGTATTTGCTTTTCACAATGAGGACATGAATGAGAAGATATGGGTTGCTGAGTTAAGCTAATCACAACAAAACTCAACAGATCTTAACAGTTAATCCATGGTTCTCCCTGTCTCTCCCACAGAGCTGGAAACTTAAACTCAGTTATGAAGGAATGGGGCCTCAGGATCAGAACTGAAAATGACTACTTTCCCAGCCCAAACTAAGTAAAGAGCTGGAGGAAGAAATAGGAAAAAATGAATGAGATTTAAGACTCTATCATTTCCACAAAACAAGTTACTGAGTGATTTGGGCTCAGGTTGCACTTTCTCAAGTTTTATTTCTGCAGGAAATTTATTTAATTTATTGAAATTCATTTATTTCAAGCAGGAAATAAATGTTATTGAAATCATTGAGACGATAGGGATATTTGTTACTGTAGCAGAAGCTGATGCATACAATCAGTGTAGCTCACTAAATTGGGTAACCCATGTCAGGTGATCCAATCTTCCATTCCAAATGGGAAGACTTTAAGAATTATGCAGATACTATCCCAGTTTCTCACCCTATTTTGGCCTTATTAAAAGAACAAAGATATTAAAAGGACATATTAAAGGCTTAAACCATATTCTTGATACAGAGAATTTTGGACACTATTGTAAGCTCTGAGAATTCAGTACAGATGGCCTATGGATTTCAGTGTGGAAGGAATGAGGCTACTAAGCACTCACCAGACAGCATTTCCAATTGAATCACCCTGATGTTGAAGCACTAGGTGACCCAGGATGACCTTCCCAGGGAAGTCTCTACTTCCTCTTGAGCTTTGTCCCTCCTCCATCTGTTGGTGTTTGAGCTTGATAAAAAAGAAAAGAATTTGGGGCGTCTCTTCTTAACTGTGTCAACAAATTCCAAAAGCCATCTTCAATCAGAAATAAAACTTGAGAAAGCGCAACCTGAGCCCAAATTACTCAGTAACTTGTTTTGTGGAAATGATAGAGTCTTAAATCTCATTCATTTTTTCCTATTTCTTCCTCCAGCTCTTTACTTAGTTTGGGCTGGAAAAGTAGTCATTTTCAGTTCTGATCCTGAGGCCCCATTCCTTCATAACTGAGTTTAAGTTTCCAGCTCTGTGGGAGAATATAAAATTATTTTTGCTATTATAACTTAGGTTGAATTTTTTTTTTTTTATAAATGAGAACATTCATTCTGAGCAATAAAAGACTCAAATTCACAAATACAAGGAGTGACCTTGTACAAACAATCATGATGCTGGATCTTATACAACCCATCTGGGTATTTTAGGAGCAGAGCAGACCAAGAGTGTTCATGTAAAAGGTTAAAGAACTAGGTTAAAGAAAAAAGTCTCCTTCTCATCAATGTGACTCATCCACCCTCCCTGGGACCGGCAAAATGACTCAGACTTTCAAGTAGGTGACAATGCTTATAAAAAATATGACCTAGCGGTTTTCATCAGGACTTCTCAGTTGGCTGGTTGTCACTCTTTTGATTCTCCTGTCCCTGAGGAATTTTGGATATTTTGGTAGGGTATTTTGGGCCTTTTCACAGAATGGTCTAAGGGACCCTGCTGACACTTCACAAGTAGCCTTCTGAATGTCTAGATTCCAACCCTCACATTCAAAGGCTATAGAAAGAATTGAAGGAAATTTTTGATTAAATTCCTGAGAGAAATCAAGCCCCAAGGCCATATGTACAAGCCCACAGGGCATGCTTGGAGCTGACCTAACTCAGATTCAGAATCAGTGTCAGTCTTCAGCCGAGGTCGGCTCCAAGTGCAGAGCCAAATTCCCAGGCTCTGTGGCTGTGCCCTTTGCCTCTGTTTCGTCTATCTGGAGGCAAGAGGCATTGGTTTGCAGAAAGGGGCCACCAGGAGGCTGGGATTTCATATCAGCTTGGCTCAGGCCAGCTCGGTCACTTCAGCCTGATTTCTTTTTGGTTCATGTTCTTCGTCAGCTGAATGGGGATGATCCTATCAGTCTCCTTAGTTAGGTTTATAGTCAGAAACAGTAAGATAATGTGCTTGGAGCCTTTGGAATGTTATGGAACACAAAGGCACTCAGAATTTCAGCTATTATGCTATGAAGAGAGGCTGGGCTATCAGGGATGGAGATGGCTTTCGGGCAGTTTCTGCATCTACACAGGGGAGCTCAGATGGCTTATAGGTGGAAGAAAACAACACCGGGATTAGATCTGGTGGACGTACACAAGCTCATGTACCTTCCCTAGAAATGGTAGTCTGGCCAAGGCTCAAAGTGGTGTACTCTGGCTGCACCTGAAAGCTCGGAGCTTTCTCAGTTCCCACTAGGAGCTCAAGCAGGTCCTTGGGCTCTCTCTCTCCCATTCAACCACAACCCTATCATCTACCCAAGGACAAGTCCTAACTCTGTCTCTCACTGGCCAGAAGTAAGGAAAGTGTCACTCCTGATCAACTGGGCCCCATCTTGCTGTACTTAATGCTGGCTAGGCACATCCAAAAGGAGTACAATTTTGGACCCAAAGACCTCAAAGAGTAAATATTTGCAGAAGGGCCTTTGTAAAGGGACAGCAAAGGGGATAAAGGAAGGCGTGCACCCCATCACATTGAATCTTTATGAAAATGCTTCTTGCCCTTATATTGCACCTCATCCTTGCTCCACTGGCTTCTCCCCGACCCAAGCCACTTCTCTTTTCTCTCTCTCTCTCTCTCTCTCTCTCTCTCTCTCTCTCTCTCTCTCTCTCATATCACTGCCCACCTATCTATCTCTATCATGTGAGATACTCTCACTCCCCTTGGGGTTCTCCTATCTGCATACTATCTATTACTGAGACAAAGAAATGGCATCAACAGAGATTTGCCTGGTGGTGGTGGAGGGGACTGAAGTCTGGGGATGTTGGGAGAAGGTCTTTGATTTTTTACTGGTCATGGACAACTCCGTCGCCTCCGCTCCCCACTCCACTTCCGATGGACCCGATGGCAAGGTGAGTTCATTATTTGCTCTGTGGACCAGAACTCAGAGATGACAGGCCCTAGCAGAAAGTTTGAGTTGGGTAGGGTTTGACATGTGGTCCCAGAACCACAGCTGGCAGCCCCCCACCTTCCCACCCTCTTCCCGACTCTGCCATTTTGTAAACTGGGTACAGGGAGGGTCCTGAGGACCAGGGGACAGATGCACTTGGCACTTAAAATTAGATGAAGGAGCTGTTTCTTCTTGTCAATGAGCATGAAACCCTACACCAATCACACTTGACATTGGGTGATACTTTCCAATTGGATGCAGTTTAGAATTCTAAAAGCATTTTTATAGACACACTTTCTTTGATCCTCCAATAGCTCTGTGAGGGAGTCCCATCTTTTAACCATTCAACAAATACTTGCTGAAAGCTGTGTTTAGGGTGACTGAGGGGATTCCCGGGACATGGGAATTTTACTTTTTTTTTTTTTTTTAAGATTTTATTTATTTGACAGAGAGAAACACAGCCAGAGAGGGAACACAAACAGGGGGAGTGAGACAGGGAGAAGCAGGCTTCCTGCTGAGCAGGGAGCCCGATGTGGGATTCGATCCCCGGTCTCCTGGATCATGACCCGAGCCAAAGGCAGTTGCTTAACCAACTGAGCCACCCAGGTGCCCCAGGAATTTTACTTTTAAAACCAGGACAGTCTCAGGCAAACTAGGACAAGCGAACAATTCTAGGCCTTGGACGTGCCTCTGCTCCCCACCCCCCAGGATGAACAGGATGGGAACAGGGCCCATGGCACCTACATGCCACTTTATTTTCATGCTTTTGATATTCGGCTAGATATGGAACTGGATTGTTGTGATAGGAAGTTCAGAAAATGTTAAATTCTGAACTTCACTCTTTAGATTTCTGATTCATTCATTAGGCCCAGAGCTAGACTCTGCAAAGGAAAAGATAGAGAGGCAAATTACCTATTGTCAGGCTTTTAAAGAGCTTATGGCCTAGTGCTGGCAGGGGTTGAGGGACATTAGGAGAACAATGACCTATGGAGCTTTGGGTCAAGTCTTTAAGGTCTGCCTTCCCCACTCTGTTTTGTTTTTTGTTTTTTGCCTCCTCTTTTGATCCCTCTGCTGCTGCCTGCCCATCCCTTTCTGCATCCTCTGTCTCCTTCTCTGACATTTCTCCCTCCTCTCATGGCCTGATCCTCTCCCATGTCTTCAATGATGACCTCTATGTGGCTACCATTTATTAAGACTGAGATTAAAATAACAAAATTGATTAAATGCCTGTTGTGTTCTTTTAGTGAGAAACCCTCTGATCTCAAACCTCGCAGGAAATCCCTCCTGGGGGAGACAGTCACCAACCAAGAGATAAGAGTTTCTGTCTGGTTGTCAGGAATGTCATTTGATTACTTTTCTGGGACACAAGAGCTTAGGGAAAATTTGGGCAGCAGGAGACAGAGTCTTTTGTGTCATAAAGCTCCCTCTAAAAGGCAACCACTTTTCCTATACTTTTCAGACCAACCAGGAACCTTGCTAATTGAATAGTGTCCCATTATGTGACCAGATCACGCATTTCCAGGAAGGACAAAGTAATCCAATTTGTGTTGAAATGTCAGCCCAAGCTGCAGATACTCTTTTGGTATGAGCTGTAGCATTTTCTTTGGCTGTTGTCAACAGTGTGGTTGCTTAACTCTAAGCTATCTACGGCATTTGGCATGGATCCTCATCTTCTTGAAGAAGTATGATTCTCAGCTCATTGTTTTTCTGAGGAGTCATATTTTCTGGTTTTCTCTGGCATAGTGGACTGGGTGTTTGGAGGGTGTGATGATCTCTCCATAAACTACACAAAAAGCCTCGTAGAAGGAATGATTGTTGTCACCCTTCACGTAGGGTGTGGTTGTCATCCCAAATAAAACTGTGTCCAGTTGTTTTGACTCTTCATTCATTCTCCCACAAACATCTGTGGAGTGCTTCCTATGTGCCAGACATCCTTCTGGGTGCTGGGAAGACAGCAGAGGACAAGCCATTCTGACGAGGTGACATCCGAGTTAAGAGCCAAGGAATACAAAGGAGCCAGGCATGCAAAGATCTGGGTGCAGAATGTTCCAGGCAGAAAGAATAGCAAGGGCAGGCCCCAAAGGAGAGGAAAGGCTTGGTTGGTTTGAGTCAAAAAGAAGGACAGTGTGGCTGGAACAGAGTCAGCATGGGGAGACAAGATACGTAATGATGAATCAAGAGCAGTGGATAGGAGCTGGATGACACTGGGACTGTGGATTTTATTCTAAGGGCAGCGAAAAGGCACTGGAAGAGTTTCAAGGAGGGGGAATGAAGGGCCTGATCTGATTTTTTAAAGGAGTATTCTGGGTGCTCTATGGGAGAATGGGTTGGCAAGAATGGATCCATCAAGAAAAGTACTGCACAGTTCCAGGTGAGAAATGATGGTGGTTTGGAACAGATTAGCAGCAGTGGAGTGGGAGAACTGGTGATAGATACAAGACATTTGGGAGATACCCTGCTCATGGATGGATTTGGGGTGTGCAGGTAAGATAAAGGGCAAAAGAAAAATCAAGAATGAATCCCAGGCTTCTGGCTTGAGCAAAAGGAAGGGTGGTGACACCATGAACAGAGAGACTCGGGAGAGGAAACTTAAGTGCGGGTTAAGGCTCCAGGCACCGCTACCACCTCCAAGATGCTGCTCTTCTTGGGCCAGTCATACACGATCCTTTTGGTTTCATCCTCTTTCAGCATGAGAATAAGCATCCAATAAACTATAAGATGCAGTAAATTGAGACCCAGAAATGATTTCCTTCCCAGGAGGACAGGAAGACCAAGAAAAACACTGCGTATCTATTGCATACAGAATAAGCAGAAAATTGCCTAAGATGTCATTTTTAAAAAAAAAGATTTTATTTATTTATTTGAGAGAGAGAGAGAGAGAGAGAGAGAGAGAGAGAGAGAGAGATCACAGTAGGCAGAGAGGCAGGCAGAGAGAGAGGAGGAAGCAGGCTCCCTGCTGAGCAGAGAGCCTGACGCAGGCCTCAATCCCAAGACCCTGAGATCATGACCTGAGCCAAAGGCAGAGGCTTTAACCCACTGAGCCACCCAGGTGCCTGTAAGATGTCATTTTTGAAGAACTGTTTTAATTTTCTTATCTCTGACAGTAAAAACAGCAGCAATACCCAATATTCAGTGAGTGTGTGCTAAGTGTCAGGAATGGCTCAAAGTGCTTTACATAAATTATTTCATTTAGTCATTTCATGACTTGGAAGTAAAAGAAATTTTACCGTACTTTTAGATGACAAAACTGAAGCTTAGGGAGGTAAAGTAACTGTTCAAGCTTACACAGCAAGGATGTAGCAGGCTTCTGACTCCTGGCCTGAGCTCCTAAGCACCCCACATCCAGTTCCCCTTGGAGTATTGGCTGAGATCCCTTGCTTATGCTCAAGGCGGGGATGGAGGTGTTGTCACAGCTGGATGGACACCCAACCACAGGCAGTTGTGTTCATCTACACCATGCTGACAGTCTATGGTGGTGGTTACTCCCTGTCTCTCATGAGCAGAACATACTATGGGGGTTACAGGGTCAAGGAGAATTCATTATGGACTAAGGCTACTGGGAAGGCCTTTTGTTGGAAATGGGATAGCATCTCCCACGCAGGAACTCCAGAAGAGAATTTGGAAATGTTTGAAGGCATTTTTGCTTGACCCAGTGACTGACATTCAGTGTGTATATCTGTCGGGGAGGGAGCAGAAATGCTGAAGGTCTTGCCTTGCCTAGATGAGCCGTCCCACCCCAAATGCCAAGAGCACCATTGAGACCTGGGTCATTGGGCGAGTCTCTGAACTCTAGATACTGTGTGGGAGGCATTTCTCTTCTTCAAAGAGGCCAGAAAATCTTGATGGTCGTTGGCTCTGCTAATGGAGCCCTGATTTGGGATTTGGATGCATGACCCACCTTTGCCTTCAGAGACCTTATAAAGCCTTGAACAAACCAAGGTAAGTTTGGGGTGTGTGGCGGGGCTGAGGTGTATGCTCCCTCTTTCTCTCTCTCTCTCTTTTTTTTTTTTGGCCAGTAAGACGAGTACTTAACTGGGAAGCTACAGCTGGCATAGTTGTTATTACAATCCACTTGAGAGTCCTTAATGAAGAATATCTGATTATACAAGGAAACTAGAATCTGTTTGTTTTCTGTTCATTTAATTTGATGTTTTAATGATGCTGCTAGTTATTTGAAATATTCTATTTCAATATACCCTTTATTTATTGTACTTGTACCCTGAGGCATGCTGGCAAAGAGTGACATGTTTAAAAGTCTGCCCTCAAATAATAAATTTCCCCTGGAAACCAGAAGCAGAGAAGTTTTATATTAGAAATGCTTTAGAATATTTTTTTAAAGAACCTGTCCAAATTGGATTCCAGAGATAAGTACAAGGGGACTTAAAAAAAACTAACTTAATTTTTAGGTGGCTTTTAAAATATAAAAACCAACTAGAAATAGAATAATGTTGTGGGTCAGATAAATGGAGATGCTGGCCTTCAGTTCCAGTTTTGGGGAAGTAGAAAATTAAAGTGTCTTTGAAGGCACGGTGTAACTGGTTTTATCCCTCTCTTCTCATTTTTAGTTCATATCAGTTAGGACTACTTGTATATTTGTTTGCCTCTTTCTAGGACTCTCTCCCACTCTGGGTCACAAGCTCTCCAAGCACAAGAACTCTTTCTCTCCTAGCACTGAAAGTTTGGCACATAGTCGTTGCTCAGTAAATGTTTCCTCGGTGTGGTAGCCTGAATAATGGGCCCTGAAACGTCCAAATCCTAATCCCCAGAATCTGTGGGTATGTTATGTTCCATGGCAAAGGGGGATTGAAGTTACAGATGGAATTAAGTCTGCTAATCAGCTGATCTTAAAGAAGATTATATTGATTTCTTTGGGTGGGCTTAATGAATCCATAAATGTTCTTAAAAGTGGAAGAGGAAGGCAGAGTAGGTCCTCTCCTCCAATGTGGTATTAAAAGAACTCAATCCCTTTTTGTGGGCTTTGAGGACGGAGAAAGAGGGTTGCAGGCCAAGGAATGTGGGACGCCTCTAGAAGTTGAAAAAGGCAAGGAAATGGATTCTTCCCCAGAGTTCCCAGAGAAGAACTCAGTCCTGCCAACATCTTGATCTTAACCCATGAGCCCTGTGTTGAACTTCTAAACTACAGAACTGTAAGTTAATACATGCGTGTTGTTTTAGGCAATTAAGTTTGTGGTAAAGTGTTACAGCAGCCATGGCAATGAATGCACCCAGTGAGTGAACCCCAGCCCCATTTACCCACCTACATGTAAATGTAAGAAGCATTTATTAGAAGACCTACTATTCATCTCCTAGTTCCGTAGCAGGCACAGTGCCTTTCCCACCACAGGGACTTTGCTCCTGCCGTTCCCTCTGTCTGGAGCCCTTCTTTCACTTCCTTCTTTAGTTATCTCTGCCAGACTAAGGAAAGCCTTTCTTAAACCCTTTCAGTGCCTGAAACGTCTCCTTAGAAGCATTTTATCAATTGTGATATTTTAAAATGTATGCCATTAAGTGTTCTTAACTTTTTCCCTGTGAAATATAAAAGAGAATACTAGATAAAAAGTGTGGCTTCATGGCTTCTTACAAAGTAAATAACATTGACACCACAGTTCAGCTCAAGAAATAGAACTTTGCCAGTAGACCCTGAAGCTCTGCAGAAGAAGCCTCCCTCTAGTCACCACTCTCCTGATATTTATGTTCAGCCCTTCCTTGTTTGATTACCTTCCTCCTTTTTTGCTTTATTACCTGTGAGCCTCCTTTTTGTTTCATCTTGATATGTCTTTTAAGTTTGTGGGTTTTTGTTGTTGTTGTTGTTTTTTTACCAACAGATTCCTCCTTGGTCCCTTTCCCCTCTTTGCCATTTATTTATGAACAAACTCAGTTTGTCTATTCTGTACAGTTTCGCACAGTCTAGATTTTGCTGATTGCATCCACTTGGTATGATTGATCATGTTCCTCTGTCCTCTGAATCTCATATAACTGAGAGTGGGCTCTTAAGACTTGAGTGAATTAAAGGTCAATTTTTATTCCCCCCAAGGGGCTGGGGGCCAGCAAGACTACTTCACAAGAGGTGATGTCTTCCTCCATCAGGAGGCCTATAATGTCTGGTTGTCTCTCTCTTTCATGTTAGTGGTCTTTGATGCTTAACATCTAGATCCATTCATTCATTGTTAGGGTTGCAAAACAGTGCCACTCAATTTTTCTTTCTTGTTTATTAGTGAGAATAAATCATCTTTCCTTCCTTCCTTCCTTCCTTCCTTCCTTCCTTCCTTCCCTCCTTTTTTCCTTCCTTTCTTTCATTTAAGATTTTATCTAGTTATTTCAGAGAGAGAAAATCTGAAACAGACTCCACACAGAGTACAGAGCCTGTTATGGGGTTCGATCCCACGACCCTGAGACCATGACCTGAGTGGAAACCAAGAGTTGGCAGCCCAGCTGACTGAGCCACCAGGTGCCCTAGTAAGAATATTTCTAAAATGAGAAACTTGCCTTCAACTTCTGTTTAGTTACTCCGAGACATGATTTGCATTGGATAGACAGGATGCTTGATGCATTTCCTTTCCTTGCCAGGTTTCAAATGAATGATTAGGCTAACATATTTGTAATTAATTGTTTAGTGTTTTTCTCTCCTCCAACGTGTACCCCTAATCCCTATGAGGGCAAAGCCTGGATCACTTTTCATTAGCCTAAAACCCCTGGGCCAAATATAGGCCTATGATGCAATTGACACTTGGTAGGTATTTACTGAAATAATAGATGAGTGAGTAGAATCACCTTTCTTCTTTCCCATCTCTTCCGTTTCACTGCCCCTCCAGTTTATCTTAAATTCTCCATTAGCTTCACGTAGCTAAACCACGGGTCAGAATGATTTGGATAAAAAACATAAAATTAGTGAGGAAGGACCCACAGAGGCATCAAAAGGGGCTGAGATACTGTGGCTCAGAAACAAAATACTAATTTAGGGCATTTAATGTGAATATCTTGTAAGAGACCCAAATGGGTTTTTAAACAATATCTACTTGATTTTTTTGCTTATCTTCTAAGTGATGTCACCTTAGGGGGTTTCCTAATGAGATCCCTAAGAAGACGTAGCATTATTATGGTTAAGAATTAACTAAGTGTCTGCCTTTTGAATGGTTCAAAGCGATTCCATATCGAATATTAAATTTGTCCTTGGAAATACCCTGTGAGGGGCCCAGCCTACGGGGTTTGGGAAGAATTATCATTCTCTATTTAAAATAGGCCTAAGGCAGTAAAAAGAACTACCAGCGACTCCTGGAGTGAAGGTGGGTACAATTAGGGCTGGATGGGGTTGTAAGTAGCTGGTAGAATTTGGACTGGACTGGACCTTAGAAGCCATCCAATAGCACCATCTATCAGGTGTGTATTGTCACAGGAATGTTGAATGACAAATATCTGTGAACTTTAGTGACACACGACAAGCATTTACTGCTCTCATGTCTGGGGTCAACTGCTGATCTTGGCTGGACTTATTCACACATCTAAGGATTGACTGACAGGTGGCTGACCAAGGCTGACCTTGACTAGGGAACCCAGGGTGACTTGGCCTTGCTCCATGTGTCTCTCATCCCCCAGCATGCGAGGTTAGAGAGCCCATGGAAACACCAGTGAAACACCAGTGCCTCATAAGGACTCCACTTTGAACTAACACATTGTCATGCCTACTGGCATTCTATTGGTTAGGCAAGTCATAAGAGAAGCCCAGATTTAAGGAGGAGGGACATGGACTCTACCTCTTAGGTGACAGGAATTACAAAGTTGCTTGACAGAGAGCTTGGATTTGGGGTGATGGTTGTGAAGAATTGGGGCCCTTATTGCAAATAGTCAACCACCACGCTGTCTCACTTTATAGAGGTAGCAAACCAAGTGCCATAGGAGGAAGAGTGCCATACCCAAGGTCACTCAGCGGAAAGCACACTAGAGCTCAAGACTCAAGACCTCCCACTCTTGTGGCCTTCACTTTGACCCCACAAGCTCCAACTAAAGGCAGAGGGGCATGACAGGAATTGGCATACACTCAACAGATAATTCAGCCAGGAAATGGTGTGCTTCCCTGCTGCATGTGAAATACTTAGGGCTCACTAGGGGCTGGAGTGTGTGCTGGGGGCCATCTCTTGATCTCCAAGGCTGGACCTCACTCAAGTTCACCTTCAAGCAGCCTATGGAGCCAAAGGAATGACCCTATCCCTGGAAGCAGATCTTCTATGCTGAGTCATTGCATCACCCCGCTCTAAGTGAGAGATATTGCTCCCTGACAAGATTAGGACCAAGGAAGTTGGGACAAGAAGGCTCCCGTTCTGTTCCTCCTCTTCCTAATCTTTCTCCTTTTGGTATTTTGCTTCTCTCTCACCCTATTTCTAAAACAAGTCTTAAAAAGGTTGGGAGAATATCAAGTCACTTATACCACCTGCATGTGAATTTTAGTCAAAGGATCACTTCTCCCATTTACCCAAAGGTTTGCTTTTGATTAGTAAGAAGGAGGAATAGGTTCCCCACCTGTCCTTCTTTGGCATCCTGGGAGTCACACCCAAAAGAGGCCATTCACTCCCCTAAGACAGGAGACTGCCCCTGGCCTCTAGGATAAAATCCCACATTTTTCTAATTTGAGTGGAAAAGTCACCTCAGTGTCCCTAGAATGATACCCCTTCCCTTATCGCCCAACAGGTGGTTCTAACAAGAGTGGGTTTTTGTACCAGAGCTTCCCTCTGGCTCAAGGGGAAAATAACACAGTCATTTTTGGGGTCTGTTTAGTCTCAGAGGGGAACAACTTACTAATTAGGCTAAGAGTCTTTACAAAAATATGTTTTCGATTCCACTGATGGTCAGTTACAAGCGATAACACTGTTAAATGTAGTGCCTAATAAATCTGGAAAAACTACCCAATAAATGTAAGTAATAACAATGATTAACAATAAATTAAATGCAGAGAACCAGGAATGTACCACATTATTTTTAACTAGTTTGGGCCATCGGGTTCTGATTATTCAGTTTGTCCTGCACACCTGGAGTTTATTAGCGTCTAATGCAAACTGAACGGTCCCGCAGAGAGGCCACTGAAAGGACTTCGGTATAAAACAATATACAAGTTTAATAGTGGTAACTGACCTAGCTTTCTTTTACAAAAACATATCTTTGTAACTCGAGCCCCAAGGAAATGTAATGCTTTTTACCTAATCCTGATTGTTAATTTTCCTTTTATTTAATTTAGAAGGTTTCATTTGTTTCATGAGATAGGAAGATAAAATTTATAGTCAATAATTCTTCCTGCTCTGGAAAGAGATCCAAAGTGGCTAAATGTTTCTTTCCTTCTGCCGTGTCTATTACAAGAAGAGGGAAAAACAGACAAGGAGCCCTCTCGCTATTAACGGCAGCTGGTTAAAACCCACATTTTAAAAAAGCCAAATGAAACGGGTACATGTGTTTATCATCAAGGTACATTTAACTAATTTTCCCTAAATCTTTAAATATTACTTGTTCTCAAATGCCAGAAAATTGGGCTCTTTCTCAGCTGAGGACAGGAAGGCCATGCCAGGCTCTCTGATGGAGGAACTTTTCTGTAATTTCCCTGAATACTTATCTTGCAGGTGCTGTCTGGCGGGACTACCGTATTTCAAGGACAGAATCTGCCAATTTATGAAAGTCTCTGTATGTAGATGTCTTTCTCCTTTTGAAGTTTTTCTAAGATAGTCTCAATGTTTTCTAGAAGAAGGAGGTGTTCAGGACCCCTCTGTTGGGGGTTTCTCACTTTTTCCATCCCACACATTAGTCCCCAAACCGAATGCATTTGCAAGAAACAGAATCTTAACTAGGGTCAACTCCTATAAATGTCTGAAACTTGAGGTGCCCCCAGCAAACATGACATCTGGGAAATAGTCCATAAAACTCTGCTTTAAAATAATTAAATGAAATGGTCACCAGGGAGGGCAAGAATGGCATGGCCCAGGGGCGTCAACAGAGCATAGACTCTATTTTCTTTAGCTGAGGATCGGTATGGTGGCCTCAGACCCGCTGTACCCTTTTGGTGGCGCCATAATCCCCCATCGCACTGGCTAACAGCCTTCGTTTTATAATCAAAACCATTTTTGTTCAGAAGCTAGTCTTATCTCAAAAAGACTGAGTGAATTCAACTTACATTTAGAAGAAGAATTTTGCTCGAGAGGGAGGCTGGCTTGACTTTCTAATCGGAAGACCCGGGGTCAAACAAAAGGTGGATTGATTTCTCTACTTGTGCTCTGAGGGAGCGTCATGGAGCCCAGCTGCTCCTCCCCCTGCGCGCGCGCCCGCGCGTACACACACACACACACACACACACACACACACACACACACACACACACACACACACACACACACACCCCTTGCTGGGTGGGAAGGGAGAGGAGGAGGGAGAGAGGGAAGAGATGGCGTTTCTAGAGGCAGTGGGCAGGAATGTCCTTGGGAAAACATGCTTGGTTATCCCAGGATGAAATTGGAAAGTGAGTGTAATTCCTCATGAAGACCGCCATCTTCTCCTGAATTGCTGGGTAGAAGGATAACTACTGTTCTCGTAGGATTGCTGGGTGGCCGCTGCGTGCCAGAAGCTAATGTGCATTTACACACTGACTTTGCACAGAGACCCTGTGGGGTAGACACTATCAACCCCTCCACCTGGTAGCCCACCGGTTCCCAGGAGCGCTCCGACTCTGCTTTGGAGCCAGCAAGAGGACAGCTAGAGGTGATGATGGGAAGGCACGGCGCGGATCACCTGCGTGGGGAGCGTATTGCTGGATGACCCCTGCTGCAGTTTCTTTGGATTCTCTGCTCA